>LBNU01002382.1:171064-194033 GCA_014162995.1 Artemisia annua
CGTGCTTGTTGCACCCTTTCTTCTCCAACGTGTCTCATTTTCAATGATTCCCACAATTCTTTTGCAGTTTTGCAACTAGCTACTTGTAAGACTTGTAAGATTACATCTTCCGTCAATGCTTGATATAAGAGGGCAAGTGTTGCCTTATCCTTCTTATCATCTACTTGCCTATTTTCCTTAGGTTCTATAGTTTCCCATAATCCATGTGCCTCTAAGATGACCTTAATTTGGATAGCCCATACCGTATAGTTTGTGGTTTTAAGTTTGGGGCATTGATATTGTGCAAAGGGTGTTATGGGTTTTACTACGTTGTTACTGGTTCCTTCATTGTCACCAGGCATCTTGGAAGTGTTTATAATCTTCACTTTCTTGTATGTGTAGGGATTCTAACTTGTGTGATATTACTTAACACTACGGGAACAAGTAATAGTTTTCGGAAATCCTAATAAATACTATGGACTTCTAATAGTATAAACTATGAATCTATACTATAAATTATGAAATGAAATCCAAAAATTTGAGATTTGATTTGTGACCTTGTATGATTGTCACACGCGTATTTCCTTCAATGTTCCACAAGTTTGTACCACGTTGTTTTCCTCCTTTTGTGTCTCGGTAAAACACAAGTAATACCACAATTACCCGCGGTAATTTTGTTCCAAATGACCAAGCGTGTTGCTTGTCTTAATTTGTTATACAACTCGTCGGTAGTATTGCCAACAAGTGATGTCCTTGTTTGCCCTTCGTTGCTTGTACACAATCTACAATATTCTTTTTCTTCTTGTTCCACACCGCGTCTAATATTGTATATGTTATTCCAAAACAATCCTCGATTGTTTTCTTCTTCTCGGTATACCTTCTATTCCAAGCCAACGATTTCCTTTTCTTCTTTATCAAACGTACGTACTCCTCTTTTTTTCTTTCTCCTTTGTCCGCGACAAAGAGACTTAATTTGTTTTGTTGTATGATACTTGAAGGCCAACGAAATGTAACAAAGAGATTTTGTACAAAGTTGTCGCGTTCAAAACCAAGCCAACACAAGCAAATATGAGTCACCATTTCGTTTGGTGCCTCTACGAATGCAATTTCTACACAAGTACGGTCGTGCACTACTTTCCTTGCGTCTAAAGTTATCTAGGCAGCGTCCTAAATGATTGAACGATGCGTTTTGGTTCCTGAAATAAGTTTCAGTGGTTTTTTTTCTTTAGTTTCTGAAACAAGAGTGTCTCATTTAAGGTTTAGGATTTTCAGAAAATTGTAGCGAAAGATTTCTGTGGATACTTGATGTTAACGAAAGTTTTCCTTTTGGTTTCTGAGAAAACAAAAGTCTCGTTAGGGTTTCGGTTTTTGTTTGCAGAAATGTGTAGCGAAAAGTTTCTGGATGTTTTTGATTTCTGGATTGTAACGAGAGATATGAATGGCTCTTGATGCCAAATGTTGGTCCCAAAGTTGTGTGTAAGAGAGATTTGAGTAATGAAATTGCAATATGTAAAAACTAGATAACTTGTAAATCTTTCCAACTAAAATAACGTTACATATGTTCAAGTATTTATAGGCTGCGAATGGTTGTGAATGAACCATTTCGACTGTTAAAGAAAGTTGTGTCCCTTGGTCATGTTTCAATCGAACAGGCACGACCCAAGCAAACACACCCTTTCGTGTTTTAACTAACATAACTAACTAACCGCCAAAACGGTTATTATCTTTACAACGTGCAACTTTGGTCCTTGGAGTTTCTGTGTATTCGAATGGAGCAATGAACAAGATTACATGCTCACACACAGCTTGGGTCTGAACAAATTTGCGGTTCCTATAAAGCAGAAGAGGCGTGCTTTCTCTCTAGAAAGTACCAAAGCCACAGAATCTCAGGTCAAGGACCTCATTCAAGCAGGTATCCTACGGCCAAACATGGGTGGCAAACCCAGTCATGGTCACAAAATTCAACGGAGCATGGCGTATGTGTGTCGACTGCACTAGCCTAAACAAGGCATGCCCAAAAGACAACTACCTATTGCCTCCTATAGACCGGAAAATTGAATCCCTAGGTGATTTCAAATACTGGTGCTTTTTAGACTCATACATATGATACCATCAGATACTCATGAAAAAAATCTTACACCAGTGAGGGCATCTACTGCTACACCAAAGTACCCTTTGGCTTCAAGAACGCAGGTGCATCCAAACTAAAGAAATGCTACATTTAGGTAGATAGCAAGACTAACTTGTTTTAGTATCTCTTTACACTTTCCTCAGGAAAGTATCCACTCAATTGTACTATTTCTTCAAATATGCAATGCAAAAATTTCCAACACTTTTCACACAATCAAACTATTTATTACGACTATTCATTGAAAGCAACATTTACTATACGTTAATTCGCCTTTGTGAACTAGCTCATGACAATAAAGGTGCCTAAATGGTTAAACAAACTGAGTTAACAAAGAGTTGATCCTATTAAGCTTTAAATGAGGCTTCATGTCTTTAAAATGTTGTCAAGTTTAAAGGGTACTTTAGGGTAATTTAGGCAAACTACATTAATTTAATTTTCAAGAAAAGCGATACACTCTTTATAAGTAGTAGAAATATAGTAAAAAATTTTATAACATAAAATCAAATAGTAGTACAATTGGGCTGCGGTTTAATGGCTTGTATACTTAACTTTGGGATATATATGTTTTTCAGACTCGGATTATGAGGAACGGGTACCTGAATATCCACTTATGAAATTCAAAGACATAGTAAAGATCACAACCAGCCCACAAGGTATGGGAGATTTTGTCACCAACATGCTTGATCAGATGAAGGCGTCGAAAGGGATCATTTGGAACACCTTCAAAGAACTTGAAGAATCTTCACTTGAAACCATCTCCCAATATTATCCAGTCCCAAGCTTCACTTTAGGCCCATTCCACAAGTACTTCCCAGCATCATCAAGCAGCTTGATCCAACAAGACCGAACCATTCTCTCATGGCTAGACAACCAACCTCCCAAGTCTACTATATATGTAAGTTTTGGAAGTCTTGCACATATATCGGAATTAGAACTTAGAGAAGTGGCTTATGCGTTGGCAAATATCGGTTTACCATTCTTGTGGGTGGTTCGACCAGGTATAGTTCGTGGTTCGAACTGGATTGAGGCGTTGCCTGAAAAGTTCCTAGAAAGAGTAGGTGATATGGGGCGTATAGTGAAATGGTCTCCTCAACAAGACGTATTAGCTCATCCAGCGACAGGGTGTTTTTGGACTCATAATGGATGGAATTCAACGTTGGAGAGCATATGTGAAGGGGTTCCTATGATTTGTTCCCCTTGTTTTGTCGACCAGCCGATAAATGCAAGGTACGTGAGTGACATTTGGAAGATTGGTATTTTCCTGGAAGACAGCTTTGAAAGGGTCGGGATAGAGTCTACGATTAGGAGAATAATGATGGATTAAGAAGGAGAAGAAATGCGTGAGAAAATAAATTGTTTTAAGGAGAAGGTAAACCAGTCTCTTGACGAGGGTGGCTCATCTCATGGGTCATTAAAGAGTTTAGTTGATTATATCTCATCGTTCTAGCTTCTATAATTACATGTAATAATTCACATATATCCTAATGTAAGAGCTACTTGGATACTGTAATTTGGAGCAAAGGTGCTTGTCAAATATATATATACAATGCCAATTTGATTTTAAGTATTAATATTTCCAATTAGTTGGACCACATCAGATCATATGAAGAGCTTAAAGTGTGTCAATTTAAGGCTATATTTGCAAAAATAGATGGTGGATCGAGCTTGGATGATCTCAGTGATCTGATGATGAACTGGCCTTGTGTTATAATGAGGTAGTATACTTGCCACCTTTTCATCTTGCCACCTTTTCATCTTCTGGGTAGTGAACAAATTATAAAAAAAAAGTATAATACTTGCCACAAATTCATCTTCTGGGTAGTGGTGGTGGATGTCTTCCGGTTAACAAGTCACATAGTACCCTGAAGATGAAAAAAAGACGAGTTTATTACCCTGAAAATGATAAAATTTTGTTCACTACCCAGAAGATGAAAATGTGGCAAGTATAATACTTTTTTTAATAATTTGCCCGCTTGAAATTTATGTTTTCAAATGTTATTTACAATAAGGTTTTACAATCTGGATTCGATCATGATATCTTTTAGTCACACTCGTAGGCCAACTTTGACAAGTCTACTTTTAAGTAAACGATGTAAATATATATAATCCAAAAGGACAGGCAATGGTATATTCCTATTGGAAGAAACTCTAGTTATCAAATTCATTTTGGATACAATATAATGACATCCACAAGAAACAAAAGTTCAAGGGAACTGAATGGAACCAATTACAAAAGACCAAATCATCATCCAAGGACTTGAACTACATAATGATCGATTATTATGTAAATAGCTAATATAAATACATATCAAATTTTGACGTTAATTATATGATTCATTTTTGCTAGGCTTAAAATTTGAGACATTGTTGACCTTAATTATATGGTTCATTTTTGCCTTGAGCAAAGGAGAATTTACTGCCGCTACACATATTCAAGTGCTTTAAAGCACTCATACGTCATACCCGTATATAGTCTATTTGGAGAAGCTGTAACTCAAAAGTCATTTTCCATAGAGTCGTTGATGAACAATAAATATCCAACTTGGAGTATAAACCATCAAGTTTTAACTAGGGCTGAGCACCGCAGGTTCAAAACCGAACCGGACCGACGAAACCGACCGAACCGACAAAAACCGAACCGGACCGACGGCCCGTCGGTTCGATTTCGGTTTCGGTTTTTCATGAATTTCGGTCCTCGGTTTTTTCGATTCGGGTCGGTTCCGACCCGATGCTCAGCCCTAGTTTTAACATGTTATAGGATTATAATTCTTTAGGCCTGTAGCTTATATTTATGCTAGGCTTAACTCATCTGTTATAGTAAAACCTCTATAAATTAATACTCGATAAAATAATAACCTTGATAAAATTAATAATTTGTCTAGTCCTAGACCAGTACAAATTTGAACCCTAATCGATAAAATCATAAGATTATAATTTTTTTTAAAACCCCCGGTGTGTATATATATATATATATATATATATATATATATATATATATATATATATATATATATATTGATCTCAACGAAACTATAAATTAATAATTACTAAAAAATTTCATATATATATATTAAAGACATTTCATATTAGGAACGATAGTTGATGTGATTTTAAAATTTTTCAATGACCATTTTACAGTAACAAATATCTAACCATGTTTAATGTACTACGTTGGTACCATGGACTAACTTTTGGGTACGATGAACAAACTTCTTAATTATTAAAAAAAAAAAAATAAATAAAAAAATAAAAAACTTGACAAATTCAAACAGTTTGTGAAGGTTAATTCCTAAAATTTTAATTGAAACTTTTTTTTTCTCTAATTTATTGTTTATCTCTAACTAATATACAATGTAACTAGTATATTGGACTTTGAATTTTAAATAAAATACATAAAACCTCTTTAAATTAAAAAATTATTAATTTATTGATATAATGATATCTCATTAAATTAATAAAATATTTCGGTTTCAACATTATTAATTTAAATAAATTTTAAGGTACTCTATCTAACTATCTTATAAAGCATTTAGACATACTAAATATAGAAATACTTAAAATTAAGAATTTCATATTTTAAAGCTAAAAGTACAAGTAATATCAACACAATTAGACATTTAATACATTAAAATCAATACAAGTAGACATTTACAAGTTTTCTAGCTACATGTACACGCCACTTTCGGCCATTAATGGCCTAAAAATTAATGCAAACCTTAAAATTCAACATACACCTTTTAATGCTAAATGTGCAAGTAATATCAACACAATTATATATTTAATGCTTTAAAATTCAACATTACATCATTTAATTAAAACATAACTAATACTCCTATTAAAACACCCCATTACTTAAAAATACAATGAGTTATTCACATTGTACAACCAGTTAAAAGCATAGATATCAAATTAAATACAACCAATTAAAACACCTCTTTACTAAAAAGTATAATAAAATTTTCATAATGTACAATCTAAACAAGCTACAACATAATTCAAAATATAAAATAATTAAATACACTAATTAATGTTATTTTTAAAACACCTCTAAAGTGAAAAGTACATGTTATTATACATATTGTACAAACTAATAAAACACACAAAAGTTTATGCAATCTAACAAGTTGATGGTACATATAGTTTTGAAAACCATACCGGACCACGGGTTCGACCAGGAACCGGTGTCGCCACTGGTTCGGCTAGCCAATAAAAGCTATCCGAAAATAAACCAAAGGGGACCCGTTGGAACCGATACAAACTTGTGAGCCATGCCTCATCGGGATNGTGTGTCCAAGTCGTCCCCTACAATAAAATCGAATAACCGAAAAAGTCAAACTAAATACCAACCCTCGTACCGTTGTCAAAATAAGTCATAGTTCTTTTTCAAAGAGAATAACTTTTTCAAATCAATATCTTTAAAAGCTGCGGTTGCTCTTAGTTACAAAACCTTTAATTTTCTGATTTCACTTCTAATCCAATTAAACCAACTACATGTTTATAAGTTACTAAAGTTACGTAATATTTTAAACATATAAGAAACAAGTAGATAACACACCTGCAAATGGGAGTTCACCAGATTCAATGAGCTTAGGAAGACAGAAGAAAACCCAAAGGCAACAAGCACTGATCGTACGGACATATATAATGGGCAAACCAACCTCATTAGCTACATCAAAAGTATACCCCATGATCCCATCTGCAATTATACAAGTAACCGGCCTGCGTGAATCGGAATTCAGTTTGCCAGAAGTCAAAAGTTGTTTAAGTAGGATCTTGTTTTTAGTTTTTAACGAATCAAACATTTCCATTAGCCCACTCCCAGAGCGAGGATGGTCTTCGGGTAGACCATCGGATATGGATTCTAAGCGGAAACCAGGGTAGCTATCAAAACGTGACTGTATATTTGAGTACTTGAGGAGTCTGGTGTGAATATTGTCAGTGACAAGGAAGGTGACATGGAGACCCGAGAGGCACAAAAGCTCGGCTAACTTGAACATGGAGTTCACAGGGCCTTGCAGTGGCAGAGGAAATATCAATACATGAGGTGGGCGCGTTTCTTGATCCATCACAGAAACTGCTCTTCAAAAGTGTTGTTTATGACTCTGTAGACGGAACATAAATACATCATCATATGTCACAAGTCACAAATCTAATTAAAAAACACCGAGTCCCAAGTATATTAATGTCTAAGAGGGTGTTTGGCATTGCTTAATTTCTCTGCGTATAAGCAGTTTTAAAATAAGCAATTTAGATAATAGTGATTGGAATCGCTTATTTTGTAACAAGATGCAATAAGACCCCAAAAATATTTATAATGAGTTTTAGGTTAAATATAACGATAAAAAGGGTAAATTTAGTTTCATCATAACCATGTCACAACCTAATTACTGAGAACTGCTTATTTTGGGGGTGAGATTAAGAAGCAGTTTGGATGACCCAAACACTTCAAACCACTTATCAGCTCAAAAATGATCCAATATCCAGAATATATAATCAATCCCAAATACCCTCTAAGTCAAACACAAAAACCTATCACTTCGTATAAGTAAAGAAACCAGTACTCCTTACAACTAGTCCACGTTCGATTTATAAAAATTTTAAAATCACATCAAGTCCTAATAATATGTTTTTTGCAACCATGATGTTGTGTAGCTATTTTGTCTCGGTTAGGCTGCGTACATCTAAGTCAAAGACTAGTCCTCCCTAGTAACTTGGACATATTGTTACCAATTCTTATGATATAATTTTAGTGACCCAATAGCATTTTATATATAGTAGAAATAAATCACATATATGATAAGTAAGAATCAACCAAGTGAATGATTGGATCATAACTTTTTAATGAATAGAGATATAAATAATTAAATACACTAATTCATGTTATTTTTAAAACACCTCTAAAGTGAAAAGTACATGTTATTATACATATTGTACAAACTAATAAAACACACAAAAGTTTATGCAATCTAACAAGTTGATGGTACATATAGTTTTGAAAACCATACCGGACCACGGGTTCGACCGGGAACCGGTGTCGCCACTGGTTCGGCTAGCCAATAAAAGCTATCCGAAAATAAACCAAAGGGGACCCGTTGGAACCGATACAAACTTGTGAGCCATGCCTCATCGGGATCTATTTATCCGGTTAATTGTCACAGTGTACCCGCCGCTGCAACGCGCGAGTATCCTGCTAGTTTAATGTGATGTATTGTGACACGTGATCATTAAGCAATAACATTGGTAGGCCAGTTTTGAAAACTGAGGTAACTATAATTCAAAAAGGACACCCATTATTGTATTTCCGGGAAAGCACTGGACCCAATTTTGAAACTGAAGGCCAATTAAATTTTCTCTTTTGCAAAACAAGGATGGCTGAAAATAGCTCTACCGACTTGAATGGACCCCATCTGAATGACCAAATTTCATCCACGTGAAGTATTATGTAAAAAGCACTATAAGAATCTTCCTCTTTATCATCTTTGCTTTAAACCTGCCTGAACATGGAGAACCATGGAAGTGGTTCGGATACACACCGGAGAATAATACTGTTTCCGCTACCATTCCAAGGTCATATAAACCCGATGCTTCAGCTAGCAAATATTCTTCACACTCATGGTTTTAAGATAACCGTCATACACACTGAATATAACTCTCCCAATTATTCAAACTACCCTCACTTCACCTTCACGTCCATCAAGGACAACTTTTCCGAGATTGTGGACGAGTTGGATACTAATCCAGATGCTAGTTATTTTCTTAAATACCTAAATAGAAGCTGTGTAGATTCGTTTAAGGAATGTCTATCTGGGTTGTTGGATAAGGAAGCATTTGCGTGTTTGATTACAGATGCTGGATTTTACTTTACGCAGGCAGTGGCTGATGAGCTTAACCTTCCACGGATGGTACTCAGGACAAGCAGTCTTGCTGTTGTCCTAGCTTATGGCGTTCTACCGTTTTACTCTAATAAGGATTGCTTTAACCTTACAAAAGAAGGTCGTTTACATATTATTCATTTCATTCCATATCCTAGCTTCATATATAACTGATCAGAGTTGTACTATACAATCCCAAAACGTCTCTTAAAAAATATCTTCTATAAAACTATAAACTTCTAATTTTGGAACAACATATCGTACATATTTAGATAACACACATGCTTCCCATTAAAAGCAAACTTTAACCTGCAGCTGAAGGGCCTATGACTTTTCAACAAAAGTCATGTGTGTGATTATGTGATAGAGAAGAAACAAGTGTGCCCTTAATCTTTTCTAAATGTGTACTCTTTATTTGTTTTGATTATTGTATGACTTGTCAACATGATGTTTAATGCTGATTTGAAAATAAGATCATCCAACAAATCCAAAGTATACACATGTAGATCTTTAGATTCTTTATAACTTTTAAGGTACCCAACAACAATAATTGTGCTCATGACTGACAGTAAAAGGGTTGGTCACTTGGTCCCGTGTTATTTGTTTTCGCGGAAAAAACAGTACTGTACTAAGAGTGCAAGGTATGATAACATTTGTTCCAGTGTTATGCTGATATTAACGGCGTTATGGTGATGTCACCATACCCCATTTGTTGGCGTTATAACTCAAGTTATCCCACTAACTTGAGTTGATACTTAGAAACAAAACAAAAAAGTGGTGTTTATGTGTGTGTAATTTGTAAATTTTTAAATAAAGGTGGGCCAAAAAAGATGGTGTTGAGATGTTAGTTATGATAAAGGGTGTTTTTTGGTGGTAATATTGAAATGTTAAAGATGATATGACAATCAGCTGATAGGATTTTTTTTTTTTTTTTTTTATTTTATTTTATTTATTTATTTATTTTTTTTAATAACTTGAGTTATCATACCTAGAGCTCTAAATAAATAATAAACCTGTCAAGTCCAACCAAATGATCTGGTAGTGCTAAATACTTTTTCTTAAACTCTTTTAACGTTTCTGAAGATTCATATGTCCGTAATAGTTGAGTATCATGTATTTAATACNCGACAAATCCAAAGTATACACATGTAGATCTTTAGATTCTTTATAATCCCTCCGTCCCAAATTATAAGTCCACTTTCATTTTGCACAAAGTTTAATAAATTCCCACCAATTAATCTAATCACCAATCAAATATCTTATTTCTCCACTAAAATATCATTTGATTGGTTGAAATAAAAAAGTGGACTAGTATTTTGGGACAAGCAAAAATAAGAAAATGGACTTATAATTTGAGACGGAGAGAGTAACTTTTAAGGTACCCAACAACAATAATTGTGCTCATGACTGACAGTAAAAGGGTTTGGTCCCGTGTTATTTGATTTCACGGAAAAAACAATACTGTACTAAGAGTGCAAGGTATGATAACATTTGTTTCGGTGTTATGCCGATGTTACCGGCGTTATGGCGATGTTACCATACCCCATTTGTTGGCGTTATAACTCAAGTTATCCCACTAACTTGAGTGGAAACGTAGAAACAAAACAAAAAAGTGGTGTTTATGTGTGTGTAATTTGTAAATTTTTAAATAAAGGTGAGTCACAAAAGGTGGTGTTGAGGTGTTGTTATGATAAAAGGTGTTTTTTTGTGTTAATATTGAAATCTTAAAGATGATATGGGACTAAGGTGACGGGATTTTTTTATTTTTTATATATTTTTTTTGATAACTTGAGTTATCATACCTAGAGCTCTAAATAAATAATAAACCTGTCGAGTCCAACCAAATGATCTGGTGGTGCTAAATACTTTTTCTTAAACTCTTTTAACGTTTCTGAAGATTCATATATCCGTAATAGTTGAGTATCATGTATTTAATACTATGTAATAAAAAAAAAATTATAGTAGCATTGTGGCTACGGTTTCATAGCTAGTATACTGAAGTACTCTGGGATATGATTGATGTTTTCAGATTCGGATTTTGAAGGACAAGTGCCTGAATATCCACTTATGAAATTCAAAGACATAGTAAAGATAACAACCAACCCACAAGGTATGGGAGATTTTGTTACCAACATGCTTACTCATATGAAGGCGTCGAAAGGGATCATCTGGAACACCTTCAAAGAACTTGAAGAATCTTCACTAGAAACCATCTCCCAAGATTATCCGATCCCAAGCTTCACTTTAGGCCCATTCCACAAGTACTTCCCCGCATCGTCGAGCAGCTTGATCCAACAAGACCGAACCATTCTCTCATGGCTAGACAACCAACCTCCCAAGTCTACTATATATGTAAGTTTTGGAAGTGTTGCACATATAACGGAGTTAGAATTTAGAGAAGTGGCTTATGCGTTGGCAAATATCGGTTCACCATTTTTGTGGGTGGTCCGACCAGGGATAGTTCGTGGTTCGAACTGGATTGAGGCGTTGCCTGAAAAGTTCCTAGAAAGAGTAGGTGACAAGGGGCGTATAGTTAAATGGTCTCCTCAACAAGAAGTCTTAGCTCATCCGGCGACAGGGTGTTTTTGGACTCATAATGGATGGAATTCAACATTGGAGAGCATATGTGAAGGGATTCCTATGATTTGTTCCCCTTGTTTTGTCGACCAACCGATAAATGCAAGGCATGCGAGTGATGTTTGGAAGATTGGTATTTTCCTGGAAGACGGTTTTGAAAGGGTCGGGATAGAATCTGCGATTAAGAGAATAATGCTGGATAAAGAAGGAGAAGAAATGCGTGAGAGAATATGTGATCTTAAGAAGAAGGTAAGCCAGTCTCTTGACGAGGGTGGCTCGTCTCATGAGTCATTAAAGAGTCTAGTTGATTATATCTCATCGTTCTAGCTTAAAGAATCGTAAGTTACTGTAATTCACATCTATCTAAATGTAGAAGCTTCATTGGATCTTGAATTTGCTATAATTTTCTATTCGAAACCTTATGAATATTATAATGAAGCGAAGGTGCTTGTCAAATATACAATGCTTTGTTGATTTTTGGTATTAATATGTCTAGTGAACTGGACCCCTTGAGACCAAACGATCGAATAGCTTAAAGATGTGTTAAAACTAAGCTTAGGTAAAAGTTAAAACTAAGCTTCGGGTTTGATCAATGTAGTGATCTGACGAAGGGACGATCTAGGCTTGGTGTTCGTGTTGGGTCGGGCCTTTTGTAGGTTGATTGTTTGAGGTGGGATGCATGGAGTACGGATGCATGTGTAGTACTCGTGATTAATAATGTTCCAGTAGCTGCTTGAAATTTAATAATTTTTTTAAAATGCTATCACCTTTAAAGTTATAAAATATGTGTCAATAATTCAATATTATTAGTCACAATTGTAGGCGAATTTTGACTAGTCTATAGTTAAATATATAGATATAATCCAAAGGTACAGATACTCTAGTTTACAAATTCATTTTGAATACAAGGACTTGCGATGGATTTGAAATGCAGAATGATTATTATGTAAGTAGCTATATAAGGTTTTCTTCTTACCTCTTCTACGAAGTAACCTGCCTAAACATTGAGAACCATGTAAGCGTTAAGGAAGCACATCCAAGAATAATAATGTTTCCGCTACCATTCCAAGGTCATCCCATGCTTCAATTAGCAAACATTCTCCACACTCATGGTTTTGAAATAACCATCATACATGCCGAATATAACACTCCTGATTATTCAAGCTATCCTCACTTCACCTTCAGGTCCATAAGGACCACTTTTCGGAGATTGCAGAGCAGTTGGCTACGAACCCAGACGGTAGTTATTTTGTTAAGTACCTAAACAAAAGCTGTGAAGATTCATTTAAGAAATAACCATCATACATGAAGATTTTTTTTTTTTGGTAAAAGGGTTAATTCACCCCGGTAAAATTTCATACATGAAGATTCGTTCAACAACATACCCAATCCCGCCAGGGCGGGGTATAGGAGAGGTGAAATGTAGACAGATCCTACCCCTACCCCGAGATAAACCTGAGGGTAAAGAGTCATACAAGCTTATAAGCATACAGAGCAATACAAACATATAAGCAGTAAGGAAACAACCAGCATAAAAGCATGTAAGCAAACAAAGCAATAAGGCAGACCAACACAGACCAAAAACAAACGGCACGAGATGAACCATAAAAGAAAGAGAAAAAAATGAGCATACAAGCCAACATATCAGACAGGCAAAGGAAAAGTAGAAGCGCTAAAAAGACAGGGGACACGAGCAAAGCAAGCAAGAACAAAACCACCAAGACAAGCACAAGCATATAAAAGGAGGCGAGGGGCACACAAGACCAAGGCCGAAGAAAGCAGCAAGGACCAAAGAAAGGCAACACAAAGGGCCTAAAACTAAGGCAAAGCAAAAAGGGCAAGCGAAGGGGCCTAAAGTACTTGCATATTATTTTTGAAAATTAAACACTTTATGGACCTTTAAACAAAGCACTTGCATAAGTAGAGATGGATTTTTTTTTCCTTTTTTTTAATCAATTTGGATTTTGGAAGACAAATGAGCGACAAGTTGCGTTGCTAGTTCTTTTTTGATTTATGTGGAGATGGAGTGTAACCTACTGAAAGGCGATATTGAACTGTTTGTTCAAGTTGGGTTTCATGTCCATACTCGGGCTGCTTTGGACGGGTTTAAGGAGTATGCATGTTTCACATAATTGATAATTGATTCGATTCAACGAACTACAAAACCGAGATAAAGATACAGTCTATCATCATATAAAAAAGATACAGTTATCATAATAAATTAGTTGTCCTCAGCCCCTCAGCCCCCGTAACATTTTTTTTTGGCCGTTTTTTTTGTGGCTCAGGTTTGTTCATTTATTTATTTTTTTAATTACATGTGTATACGGTCATAAATCATAACTAAGGTGGCCCAAAATGAAAGAAAATAATCAAATAATAATTCATACGTGGCCAACAAAACATCCAGATTTTGATTAGAAAAAATAAATAATAATAAGAATAGTAAATTACACCGTAAGTCCCTGTGGTACAAAAACGCAAAATCTTGCACTATTAGTCCAATATATTGAATAAATTACGTGGGTGGTCCAATTTTCCTAACGTCATTAGATTTTCTCGTTATTTTGGACCTCACTTGCAAATCACACGAGGGTGTTTTTGCCCGAACGCTTACTTTGTCTTTTACCGTTGTGATTTGCATTGTATTAGCCACTGTAGCAAATGCCCTTTTGTACTTTTTTCAAAACTGAGCCATGTGATCTAAGCCTAAATCATTATTAATTAACTCTTATTCATCTCATCTTCAACCTTTATACTTTTTTCCAGATTTTTTCTTTCTTCCTTAATCTCTTATTCAGAAACTACAAAGTCAACATTATTTTGTTTTCATCCTTTTTTTATTAATCAAGTATATACATATTTTGTGATCCTTTTTATTAATCGGCTATATATTGTATGGGCTAAAATAAATGGCTCAGTTGATATCATTATCCACATACTCATTATCTCTTTCTTCTCTCAATCCATAATCCACACAAAACATATCAAGATCCGGCCAACATCCGGCCATAACCATAACCACAAACACAATAACCACCACTCTCAAGATCCGACAACCACTCTCAAGATCCGGCCAAGATCCTCCAACACCTACACCAAATCGACACCCCCACCCGCCACCACTAAAGAAAATTACCCTCAAAATGAAAAAAAAATAGTTCGTTACCCAGAAGATGAAACAGTGGCAAGTATAATACTTTTTTTAATAATTTGCCCAAGGTAAAACTAAGCTTCGGGTTTGATCAATGTAGTGATCTAACGAAGGGACGATCTAGGCTTGGTGTTCGTGTTAGGTCGGGCCTTTTGTAGGTTGATTGTTTGAGGTGGGATGCATGGAGTACGGATGCATGTGTAGTACTCGTGATTAATAATGTTCCAGTAGCTGCTTGAAATTAGGGGTGAGCAAACGGACCGGATGGACCGGATCGACCGACAAAACCGACCGGACCGGACCGACCACATTCGGTCCGGTCCTCAGTCTAGGCTTTTTGGTTAATTCGGTCTTCGGTCCGGTCCGGACCGACCAAAAAACCAAAATAACTTGCCGAATCTTGCCTATTTGGACCGGACCGACCGAAGACCGGACAGGACCGAACCGGACCGGACCGGACCAAACCGGACCGGACCGACCACATTCGGTCTCGGTCTCGGTCCCGGTTTTTACCTTAATTCGGTCTTCGGTCTTCGGTCTTGTCGGTCCGGTCCGGTCCTAGACCGATGCTCACCCTTACTTGAAATTTAATAATTTTTTTATAAATGCTATCACCTTTAAAGTTATAAAATATGTGTCAATAATTCAATATATTAGTCACAATTGTAGGCGAATTTTGACTAGTCTATAGTTAAATATATAGATATAATCCAAAGGGACAGATACTCCAGTTTACAAATTCATTTTGAATACAAGGACTTGCGCATGGATTTGAAATGCAGAGTGATTATTATGTAAGTAGCTATATAAGGTTTTCTTCTTACCTCTTCTACGAAGTAACCTGCGTAAACATGGAGAACCATGTAAGCGTTAAGGAAGCACATCCAAGAATAATAATGTTTCCGCTACCATTCCAAGGTCATCCCATGCTTCAATTAGCAAACATTCTCCACACTCATGGTTTTGAAATAACCATCATACATGCCGAATATAACACTCCCGATTATTCAAGCTATCCTCACTTCACCTTCAGGTCCATAAGGACCACTTTTCGGAGATTGCAGAGCAGTTGGCTACGAACCC
Organism: Artemisia annua; assembly: GCA_014162995.1. Classification (NCBI taxonomy): domain Eukaryota; kingdom Viridiplantae; phylum Streptophyta; class Magnoliopsida; order Asterales; family Asteraceae; genus Artemisia; species Artemisia annua. The sequence continues at coordinate 186,858 of LBNU01002382.1, forward strand.
AGACGGTAGTTATTTTGTTAAGTACCTAAACAAAAGCTGTGAAGATTCGTTTAAGAAATAACCATCATACATGAAGATTCGTTCAACAACATACCCAATCCCGCCAGGGCGGGGTATGGGAGAGGTGGAATGTAGACAGATCCTACCCTTACCACGAGATAAACCCGAGGGTAAAGAGTCATACAAGCTTATAAGCATACAGAGCAATACAAACATATAAGCAGTAAGGAAACAACCGGCATGTAAGCAAACAAAGCAATAAGGTAGACCAACACAGACCAAAACAAACGCCACGAGAGGAACCATGAAAGAAAGAGAAAAAAATGAGCATACAAGCCAACAGATCAGACATACAAAGAAAAAGTAGAAGCGCTAAAGAGACAGGGGACACGAGCAAAGCAAGCAAGAACAAAACCACCAAGACAAGCACACGCATATAAAAGGGGGCGAGGGGCACACAAGACCAAGGCCGAAGAAAGCAGCAAGGACCAAAGAAAGGCAACACAAAGGGCCTAAAACTAGAGCAAAGCAAAAAGGGCAAGCGAAGGGGCCTAAAGTACTTGCATATTATTTTTGAAAATTAAACACTTTATGGACCTTTAAACAAAGCACTTGCATAAAACTCACATGTAGAGATGGATTTTTTTTCCTTTATTTTTTAATCAATTTGGATTTTGGAAGACCCTCAGCCCCTGTAACGTTTTTTTTTGGCCATTTTGTTGTGGCTCAGGTTTGTTCATTTATTTATTTTTTTAATTGCATGTGTATACGGTCATAAATCATAACTAATGTGGCCCAAAATGAAAGAAAATAATCAAATAATAATTCATACGTGGCCAACAAAACATCCAGATTTTGATTAGAAAAAATAAATAATAATAATAGTAAGAGTAAAATACAACGTTGGTCCCTAAACTTTCCACGAAACATCACCAGGCACCCTAACTTTTGAAAATCCTCGCCTGGCATCCAAAAGTGTGGGTTTAGTGGCCGAATGCGTCCCTTGACCAGAAATTGTGAGGTCAACGCTCAGTTTTGGTACATTTTCCAAGGGCAAAATAGTCCAAACACATTTGCAACTAGGGTATGGTTAATGTCTAACCCTACATTCTATTAAATTCAATAAAATCATAAACTTTCAACATCTCCGCACACATAACATTCAATCTAACTAACTAAGATGGTAGTGAAGTTTGTAATGGTTGTCAACATGAAATCAATCGATTGTGGTGCGTATACCAGTACATTTAGACAACATGAAAATGAGTTAAGACATTGAGTTTTTAGCATTTAGCATTTGGATACTTTGACTTATAGTAGTCAACTGGCTAAACAAAGTCTGATACAAATCCAAACAGTCATTCAATTATTGGGTGTATGTTGACTTGTGAAAGTCAAAGTGCTTAAATCCAACACCCGCTAAACTGCAAATGCAGATGCAAACATGCAATTGAAAGCAAAAACTCGGCAAAATCAAGATTAAAATATGTTGCGTTACATAATGAGATTAATCCGAGGCGTATGCCAAATGTAAATTATCATAATCGTATGTTTCTAAACATTCATCATCCTCTTCAGGTTCAACCTGTATTTTGTGTATCCATTTTTTTTTTCTAATTTCCTAAGTCTAGCATTCTATTTCCAATGCGCCTTTGCCGCTGCAGAAAGCGTTTCTTCTTTCACATCAGCATGGCTGCCTTCTGCCACCACCTTTCCTTTTTCCTGCTCCTTTGCTTCTTTCTTCTCCTTTGCTTCTTCCTTTTCCTTTGGATCTTCCTCATGTTCCAACGCAGCTTCTAGTTCATAGTACCAGCTCTCATCACCTTCAATATTGGCCGACTTTTGTTGCTTAGACACAGGGTTTTCTGCTGCTTCAGTAGTTGGTCTTTTGTTCAATACCTCGTCTTGGATAGCATCCGCATCTCTTGCTCGTTTGTTTCCGGACAACATGATTTCAAGTGAATGTGCTTGATGTGTTTTGATGTTGACGACATAAGATTGGTATGCAGCAACATGTAGAACTAACCAATATATACACAAATAATGGGGAAAACGAAGAGTCTGCATTAAATTTTAGAAGCATTTTTTGATCTCTTCGATTCCCCATTATTTGTTGGAAGTATACACGCATGTAGACGTGAAGTAGAGCGTGTCAGGGAATACACGGTTGGTCCCTCAATTTGTCTACGTTATCATTGTGATACTTAAACTCCCGCCAATTATTAAGTTGAGTGTTCACATTTGGTCCCTCAAGTTGATTGTCGGGTTTAGCTTGGGTTAAATATAATTAAATAGTGATTGGACTGTTATGCCCCTGAAACTAGAACATAAAAGACGCATTCGGCCACTAAACCCACACTTTTGGACGCCAGGCGACGATTTTGAAAAGTTAGGGTGTCTGGTGATGTTTCGTGAAAAGTTTAAGGACCAACGGTGCATTTTACTCTAATAGTAAATTACACCGTAAGTCCCTATGGTACAAAAACACAAAATCTTGCACCATTAGTCCAATATATTGAATAAATTACATGGGTGGTCCAATTTTCCTAACGTCGTTAGATTTTCTCGTTATTTTGGACCTCACTTGCAAATCACACGAGGGTGTTTTTGCCCGAGTGCTTTCTTTGTCTTTTACCGTTGTGATTTGCATTGTATTAGCCACTGTAGCAAATGCCCTTTTGTACTTTTTTAAAACCTGAGCCATGTGATCTAAGCCTAGATCATTATTAACTCTTATTCATCTCATCTTCAACATTTATACTTTTTCCAGATTTTTTCTTTCTTCCTTAATCTCTTATTCAAAAACTACAAAGTCAACATTATTTTGTTTTCATCCTTTTTTTATTAATAAGGTATATACATATTTTGTGATCCTTTTTATTAATCGGCTATATATTGTATGGGCTGAAATAAATGGCTCAGTTGATATCATCATCTACATACTCATTATCTCTTTCTTCTCTCAATCCATAATCCACACAAAACATATCAAGATCCGGCCAACATCCGGCCATAACCATAACCACAAACACAATAACCACCACTCTCAAGATCCGACAACCACTCTCAAGATCCGGCCAAGATCCCCCAACACCTACACCAAATCGACACCCCCACCCGCCGCCACCACCAAGATCCAGACACCACCTCATAATTATTTTGTAAATACTTGAGATTGAGAATTACTTCTTTTTTAATATCCAAATATTTCAAAGAAAGAAAACAAGATTGTTTCATTCTACTCTTTTCTTTCGGTCTAAGAAATCAAGAAACGAAAAACAAGCACCTACACGAGACCTTTAACAAGATCTTAAACCGTACCTTGTACTTCGTGTTACCCCCCGTGCCCNTGGGATCGACCCGGCCGAGTCACCGGGTCAGCGGGTCACCGGGTCAACCCGGTTAGACCCGGTTTTATGCATATTTCCAAAAAAAATTTCATAATAGCCTAATACTAATCCAAAATGAATGAACCTAAACATCAAAATGCAGTAAATAGCACAAGCTTTCAGTGCCATTTAAAACAAAAAATAACCTTAAGGTTCAAGCACAGGGGTCCTAAACTCCTTAATCATGCTAGACGCTTTGGATATCATAACCGAATTCAATCTAATAAGTGGAAACTAATCACAAATATGAGTGAATATACACCATAAGAAAGTCATAGCAAACAAAAATAGCACCTTAATAATGGAAAATAAAAAAAATAAAGATTCAAAATTTAAAAAAAAAATAATAATAATAATAATAAAAATAAATAAATAAAAATAAAAATAAAATTCCAAACCCGGCCGGGTTTCAAAACCCGGATTGACCCGGGTCACTCAAAACCCGGCGGGTCTAACCGGTTGACCCGGTTTTAGTAACCCGGGTTTTTTTGACCGGGTACCGGTCCGACCGGTTGACCCGGCCGGGTCGACCCGGGTTTGAAAACATTGGATTTGGTCACACCTGTTATGGCATCAATTTGCATGTTTCGATTAGATAAATGATGATTTGCTCGAAATAAGAACAAGTAAAAGATGAATATGAATAGGATAAATATAATGTGCACAACTGAGAAGAGAATTCGACATGAAATTCCATCCCGCATTAATTGTTATGCAAAGTTATGTATTGACCAGTCACCAGTCTATCAAAATTGGGAGCGTAGATAGAAACCACTGGATTAAAAGTAAAATGGATAGCGAGGGCATAAAGGTAAATTTACATTAATTTTCTGTGGATGTAGTGATTCATTCCGTGTAAATATCAACTCCCAATAAATAAAAGTTGAATATTCCAGTTTTAGTTAAAAAAAGGTGGTCAAGTTATATTTGTCATCTATACATACATTGAACATGGATACTGATAACAAAGGTACCAATCTCCGGTTAACCGAACCGATGACAACTCGCCGCAGAATAATATTGTTTCCTTTACCATTCCAAGGTCATATAAATCCCATGCTACAGCTAGCAAGCATTCTTCATAGTCACGGTTTCAATATAATCATCGTACATATCGAATACAACTCTCCCAACCCTTCAAACTATCCTCACTTCACTTTCAAGCCCATCAAGGATGGATTCTTGGAAACCGAAAGCAATATATCACCAGATGCTAATCCTGTTGTTTACCTTGAGTATCTTAACAAACACTGTGTTGCTTCTTTTAAGGAATGTGTGGTTCAGTTGTTGGCAGAATCTGATGAAGGTTCAGTTGGTTGTTTGATCACTGATGCTGGATTCTACTTCCCCCAGGATGTGGCGAATGAGCTTAGTATTCCTAGGTTGGTGCTCAGGACATCTAGTGTTGCTTCTTTGCTTGTTTATGGTGGCTTGATTACTCTAACATCTGAAAATGATTGTTATTTCAACCCTACAAAACAAGGTTAGTCCACTTGTTTGGTTATAAGTACAAACAATTGTGTTTACTGTTACTCTTATGCTTGGTTCTCAATATATATATATATATATATATATATATATATATATATATATATATATATAGAGTTGAGTTCAAATAAGATCAATGTTAAAATTGTAAAAGTAAGACCTCATTCATTGATTGACAAGTGGAATATAGTTATTAAAAAAACTGAAAAATAAAAATATAGTCAAAAGGGTATTGCAGGTATTTTACGATCTAACCCTAATTAAACCTCACTCCCTAATAAACAACCCGCCTCCCAGTCACTCCCCTCCCATCTCTCTCATCCAAACCATCTCTCCATCTCACTATATAGAAAAACCCACGTAAACATAAACTCAACCAAAAAGATTCGTCACAAAGAGGGTTTTTCTTTCTACCGATCCGGGCCAACTGAAAATGGTGAATAGATTGATGACGATAATCAACATCATCTTTTTTGATATTTATATCATTTCGTATGTAGCAAAACCGAGTTCCAAACACCAAATAAAACAAGAAAAACACCATTGTAAACTCGTAACATCATCTCTTATTTTGGACCTATTTTTTTGTGAAACTGGTATTCGATCTTGTGTTTGATCTTCTTGCCGACACCATCGAAACCCCAATCCGCCGCCTTCTTCAATATGGTATTCGATCTTCGCCGCCGGAAACTGGTTTAGCAAGCCAAATCACAGCTGGTATATGGCTTTAATAATGTGGCCACTGGTATGTCGGAAGCCACATCAGATCCTTTTTTTTATCACAGAAAAATCATAGTTTTTTGAGATACCATCGATACATATAGGCTTGATTTTTGTGTGTATCGTTGATATTTCTTGTTGGCTGATTATGATTTCTTGTTTTGATGACAGTTCGATTTGAGTTGTTGGTGGTTTGTTGTTTGCGTAGTGAATCAGTTCGAATCATTATTATTGCTGGTACATCAATGGATTTGTGTTGTTGTGGTCTGTGGATTTTTGTGTTGTAACAGGGTTAGATCACGTCCGAATCAGGTTATGGTCGAGGTATTTCGGTTTGTGTCCGGTTTAATGAACACCAGCGCCGAAAAATCGTGGTTGTGTACGGGTTTGGTTGTAGGTTGTGTATGGGCTCGGTTGTAGCAGGTGATACATTCTCGTGGTTGTGTATGGGTTCAATTGTAGATTTTTAGTTTTATAGCATGTGATAAAATCGTGGTTGTTTAAGGGTTCGGTAAGTGATACATTCTTGTGGTTGTGTACGGGCTCGGTTGTAGATTTTTGAGTTTTGTAGCAGGTGATACAATCGTAGTTGTGTACGGGGATATATCAGTTGTGTACGGGTTCAGTTATATCAGTTGTGTACGGGTTCGTTTATAGGTTGTAGATTTTGAGTTTTGTAGCAGTTGTATAAGTCGTGTACGGGTTCGGTTGTATCAGTTAATGTACACTGTAAATGAAACAATTAAAGTTTTATCGTTACAGGTTTGATATTATCGTTGCATCAATTTTATATTCTTGTATCTGTGTGTGTATCGTTGACTATCAAAATGGAAAATGATGGCAAAAAAAGGTTTCGTGAATCTGCATAAAAAAGCTAGAAGGTTGACTATCAAAAAGTAAAAATGGCTGGTAAATTTTATTTGTAATTAAATATGTATCAATTAATTAAAAATGCTTGCTGAAAATGAAATGCACCAAAAGTTTATTCAAAAAATTTGATTTGAATTCTCTATAATACCCTTGAAACCCTATTTAATTACAATAATGTTACTCATTTAATGTTAATCTCACCCAACACAAATACAATGATCTAATGGTCCATATTGGGTCTTACTTTTACAATTTTAAGCTTGATCTCACATTAACCCTTCCCTATATATATATATATATATATATATATATATATATATATATATATATATATATATATATATATATATATATATATATATATATATATACCCCAACATAAGCAAATTAAACACTATTTCCTCAAAGCAGATGAATAAGCACAAAAAACACACCCTAAATTAACTACTTATAACATGTGTTCTCAGTATCAATTAAAGAAGGAAAGTAAAGAAAATAAAGTGAACCGGAAATTGGCCTAATTCTTATTTCTTTACTTTCCGTCAACATATATTATATAATTATGATATATACTTATATATATTATATATATATATATAGAGGGGTATAGTGGTGAGAGGGTATATAATATATATTATATATATATATAATAATTATATATAATATATATAATATATATATATTAATATAAGGGGTAGGATCTCCCTTT
>LBNU01002382.1:194259-207722 GCA_014162995.1 Artemisia annua
TGTGTTTTTTGTGCTTATTCATCTGCTTTGAGGAAATAGTGTTTAATTTGCTTATGTTGGTTGGATCTTTGAATGTAAATCAAATCCGTTTGTAATTACATTTTCATAGTTTAGATATTAGATACAAGGGTAAAAAAGATAATTTTGATTTCATCTTGAATGAGCGTTTTTTTCAAAGGAAAGGAGACCACTTAGTTAAAAGTTAAAACTACTTATTTTACCCTAAGAATAAGTCGTTTATTTTATCCAAACACACTTGAAAGTGTTTGTGTGCTCAAAAAGTACTAGCAGATAAGCACAACTATACGCAATCCCAAAAACCCTCTTAACCTTGTGCAGTTGTGTGTGTTAGTATCATAGCCTTCAAAAGCTGTATCGTAGATGCGTAGTAGTGTGTGGCAGTTTGCCAACTAATTTTGGTAGAAACCAATTATAACTTTGTTTGCATACATATTTTCAGATTTAGATTATAACGCACCCGTGAAAGACTATCCAATTATGAAAGTCAAAGACGTATTAAAGATCAGTGCAAACCTAAAAAGTCAATTAGACTTTCTTGACAAAATATTTAAACATATGAAGACATCATCTGGAATAATTTGGAATACCTTCAAAGAACTCGAACAACCAGAATTAAACACCATTAACCAACAATATCAAGTTCCAAGTTTCACATTAGGCCCATTCCACAAGTACTTCCGGTCATCTTTGAGCAGTTTGATCAAACAAGACGAGACCGTTTTGAAATGGCTAGACACCCAACCACCCAAGTCTACCATATACGTAAGTTTTGGAAGCCTAGCATGTATAACCGAGTCAGAGTTTCAACAAGTGGCTCTTGGATTGGAAAACATTGGTTTGCCATTCTTGTGGGTAGTTCGACCAGGGTTGGTTACTGGTTCAGAATGGGCCGAGTCATTGCCTGAAAAGTTCCTAGAAAGAGTGGGTGATAGGGGGCGTATAGTAAAATGGTGTCCTCAACAAGAAGTATTAGCTCATCCAGCAACGGGGTGTTTTTGGACTCATAACGGATGGAATTCAACATTAGAAAGCATATGTGAAGGAGTTCCTATGGTTTCTTCACCTTGTTGTTTTGACCAACCGATAAATGCAAGATACGTAAATGACATTTGGAAGATTGGAGTTTTGTTGGAGGATGGGTTCGAAAGGGTGGACATTGAGATGGCAATCAAAAAAGTAATGATGAGTAAAGAAGGAGAGGAAATACGAGAGAGAATCAGCTGTCTAAAGGAGAGGGTAAACCATTCTCTCGATGAAGGTGGCTCCTCTCATCAGTCATTGAAGAGCCTAGTTGATTATATTTCATCGTTCTGACGAGGAATATGAAGAACCCATATATAATTTGTACTTCTAGAGTGAAATGAAGCTTTATTAAGCATTTGTTAATTTGTAAACATTTTAAATTGCAATTGTAAGGAACTTTCTGAATAGCCATTTCCCCTCAGATAACCGAATCATACTACTTGAAATTTCTAAATGATGAGATGAGGGAATCATACTACTTGACAGTTAAATGGATATAATGATCCTAGGTTTATATGGCACATGGGATTGTTAAGCAAGTACATCTCTCTCTTATTGAGCCTAACTGTGATCCTAACCTTTGTGGAAGGGGTAGTCGACTCTCACAAATATTTCGGATTGCTTTAAAAGCTAGTTTACATTTAAATCTTGTGTTTTGACACAACGTGTAACCTATTTTAAATGTTTGGATCTGACCAAAATGCCATAAATCAGTAATGACAAGGTCTGATTAACTTCTTGTTCTTGGAGATATATTTTTAACTATATTCTGAAAAATTGGAAAGGGAATAAGAAAAAGTCACCTAGGTCACCATCGTGATTTCGACTTTAAACTTGCCATATTTCAATCATTCATCGGCGTTAGTTTGTTGCTCCGTTGTACATTTGTTGCTCCGTTGTACAATGTGGTCAACGCCGATAGCATCTTCAATCGTCACAACACTAAAACACCTAATTATGTTATGTTAAAAAGATTAGTAGTAGTAAAAAAAAACCAAGTTAGTAACATTGGGAACAACCCAACATGCCGACACTGAGATTGTCAGCAATTTTGTGTATACACATATTCGAATCACAATAATGCTAGTGCCAGTCCCCCACACACGGTATCAATAAGGTTAATTCTTAGTGGTCACTGCTATTGAAAATAATGGCGTCCTAGTGTCCTGCATGCTCTTTAACACACGTTTAATTCTTAGGCGATGGTCCCTGCACCTTTCTAATGGATCACCAACAACTCAACACTATAGATTTTATTACAAAGATCTGTATGGATTGATGTACTATGTGCATCTTAAGTAAAGGGAAACATCACCTAAATCGAATTTTTACAAGAAATTAAACAAATATGCAAATATCTAACTTAATCTCCCCTTATATAAATCGTGTTTTTCGGGTTAACGGGGTTCTGGGTATGGGGAACGGGTATCAATATGCTACGTTTCATTAAAAAAAATGTGTTACATGTTGTATGTTTACTAATAGACAAAATTTTGTAAAACACAACCTTTTTCTCCATGTCACTTCATGATTATAAATGACTAGCTCGAGAAGTACAAGAGAATTTGTTTTCTCTTTCGTGATAGAATCAATCCCTTCATTTCTTGAAGAAGATTTGAGGATGAGTTTTTTCTTTCACTTCTACCTTTTTTTTGGGTTCCACTTTAGCTTAGTGTTCTTTTCATTGTCAGGCTAGTTGTAATGCAACCCCAAGCTGGTCGGTCTACCCTTGAGGCACCCCCCCCCCCCGCCTGAGGTGGCGGGGGGCATAAGGTCACCATTAATACTAGCAAATGTTCTATACTCAAACGCTGTTGAAAATTTAGTGACTTGAGGGATGAGTTCACACCTGTAATGGGTTTGGAGGTACGGAGTGTACACCCATTTGTCCATGAACACCCTGACTCTATTGTGGTTATACTAGTAGACTCTACTGCTCTGCTGCTAGAACTCTACTTCTAGACTCTGCTGCTAGATCTCTACTGCTCTGTGCTGATGACTCTACTGCTGACTCGCTGCCTGATTCAAAGTACTGCTGATTCAAAGTACTGCTGATGCAAAGTACTGATGATTCAAAGTGCTGCTCGTTTTAACCACCTGAATCCTACTATTATGGAAAGTATTATTTATAATTAATGGGCCGTTAATTAATACATAATTCCATGGGCTAGGGTTTGAGTAAATCTATTATAAATAGAGGTCACAACATTCTGCATGGATACGATTAACACAAACGCCTAAACACTTGAATACACTTCTGTTCTTGATTTGTGCCTAAAACAAGAACATCACTTGGTCTTATCCATAGAGATATTCGTGTAACCAGGCATAGGGTCGAATAGTTTCTATTGGAAAGTGATACCACGATTTCAAGTGGAATTATCCGGTAACTTATTATTATCTTAACCTAAATCTGGGAACACAGTTAAACACCTAATAACCAACAATCAATAGAAACTATAGTGATAATCAATGGCTGCTGTCATGAGACCATATGGCTGCTAACTTCTCCAAGTTGGAGAAGTTTGAAGGTGTTGATTTCAGAAGATGGCAAAGAAGATGCAATTCTTGCTGACAAGCATGAATGTGGTGTCTGTTCCACTTCTGATATTCCTTGAAGATCATGGGGATAATGCTACCATGGAACAGATGAGAGCAAAAGAAGCAAGTGGGAGAATGATGACTATGTCTGCAGAGGTTTAATCCTAAAATGTATGTCTGATTCACTCTTGATATTTATCAGAATGTTGAATCTTCTAAAGAACTATGGGATTCCTTTTTTCCTTGGGAAGCCAAAGGTAAATAATGGGCTGAGGAATTTGCATCAAGTAAGAAGTTTCCCTTTTGTAAGTAATTTTAATAACAATTTAACAAAATGGTTTTTTTTTTTTTTTTGAAATTTTTTCTAGACCCCTGTCAAAAATGGAAAAAAACAAAAATACAAAAATTGGAACTTTTTTCTTTTTAAAGTAAAATACCTTTGGTTCCCCCGATTTTTCAACAAACCAACCAACAAGATTTTGAACAATGGGAAAAAAATTTGAGGCTAAATTTTCGAAGTTCCTCTTTTTTTGGTTAAATCATCCGATAAAAAAAAACCCTACCTTTCCCTTTCTTGGGGAAAAGATTTTTTTCAAAGCATAAATGCTTGAAGCCAATAAGAAAAAGGGAAAAGGAGTTTTTTAAAACTTTCTTGTTGAGTTTGGGCCAGTTTTTCCACTTTTTTTTTTTTTGCGCAATTGAGGAAATTTTTCACTCCAAAGCAAACAAGAAAACCATTGACAAAGCCAAAAGGAGTAGCAAAAAAAATTTTGGGCCTAAAAAACTTGGTCCCCCATCAAAAAAAAAAGTTGTCCAATATGGGTAAAAAGGCCCCATAACAAAACCTTTTCCCCCTTTCCAAGGAAAAACAAATGACCCAAAAAACAAGGGGCAAAAAAGCGTTTAAAAGCAAATCAAAATGATAAACACCAAAAAAAAAAAGAAATTGAATCTTTTTTAAAACAAAGGGAAAACCCAAAAAAAAAAAGGTGGANCAATTTGAATTATCCGGAGAATGCCTTATATAGATATCCAATATATCAAAAAGATGGACAATCAAACCTATTTCTCGATTCAATAGAAGCCCAAAGAGGTGAATAGGGTCCCAAATAACGAGAGATATGTAAAAAGCAGGTCCGATTACGCCTTAAATGGAATGTAACGACGTATGGATCCATATGTAAACATAGTATCTATTTAGATACCTCTTCTCACAATGAGAATGTATATAACTTCCGGTCTGGTCTGATATGAAATGAACTTATCATAGAATCGACTCGATCATCAGATTATAGATTATAAGTTCATAACCCAAACCCATTACCATTTTGGGCGGAACAGATCTATTAATTCTTTGATTCCAATTAATAAGAGGGATCTTGAACTAAGAAATAGACCCTAGAAACTAAAAAAGGGTATCCTGAGCAATTGCAATAATCGGATTCATTGATATTCCTGGCATAGTAGATGCTATCACACATACAATCATACTCAATTCGATGGAAATGTATAATCTTAAAGGGGATCTTCTATAATTTCGCACCCCCCCTTTTACGTATAACATAACGCTTAGATTATATGTGCACTTACAACATCTTCAACCCATACTGCAATACAAGATTTAATATACTTTCACATCATCGCGACATCAACATATCAACTTTTACATAAAACCTTCACGATGCATTAAACTTATCATAGTTTAATAAAATACTACATCAATAAACTTTTATTTAATAATCAAATTTTAATAAGCTAAAAGAAATCAAAAACCAAATGTTAAATAGAAAAATGATGGGGAGACCTAAATATATGCATAATTCCATGGCTAAACTTATGTGGCATGATCCTGTTAGTTTGGTGAACAAATGGGTCCCTTAGCTGCGGCCAACACGATGATCACATGTTTAGACATATATTTAAGCACATTTTTTTAAGGCATCTCGATCACCACTAATTGATCAATCAAAAGATGCATGTTCACCACGAGTTGGGCCTTACTTCCGTACATATATCAAAGGTAGGTATATCGACATTCAATGCACATGTTCACCACGAGTTTCGCAATGCATTATGAGTAATTAAGCACTCATTGATCGATCAAAAGGTATCCATTGTGGATGCCCTTATACTTAAGAACATCAGGCCTAACTCACTTTATCACATTCATACACCCAACTTCCATATGGCCTTACACATACTTGTGTGTTTTGTAAAATAGCTCAAACACAACCTAAGACATCAAAAATGGCCACAATCATGTCCACTGAACCAAGGCCTAATAACTGCCGTCTGGTACTTTTTCCGCTACCATTTCAAGGCCACATCAACCCCATGCTCCAGTTAGCAAACATACTTCACACTAAAGGCTTCAAGATTACAATCATTCACACGGATTTTAACTCTCCAAAGCAATCAAACTACCCTCATTTCACCTTCAAATCAATCTCAGATGGTTTATCCAAAGTAAAGATCGAGACTTTGAATCTAGATACTACTAATTCTGTAATCAACTTCATGAACGAAAGTTGCATTTCACCGTTCAGGGATTGCTTGACTAAGTTGTTAGAAGAGGAGCCTACTGCATGTTTGATCTCGGATGCACTATGGCACTTCACTCAATCTGTTGCAGACAGTTTAAAGATTCCAAGAGTTGTCTTAAGAACTAGTAGTTTGTCATGCATACTTGTATATGCAGCCTTGCCTGTACTTCGTGAAAAGGGTTATTTCAAAGACACTATTCAAGAAGAGCATGTCCAAGATCTTGAACCGATGACAAATAAGGACATAGTAAAGATTATGAAGGGTGAATTTGAGGAGGGCAAGACAGAGTTAATAGCTAACATGATCAAGGAAACAAAGTCAGCTTCAGGAATCATTTGGAACACGTTTAAAGAACTTGAAGAACCTGAATACATAGCCATATCAGAACAATTTGGAGTTCCAAGTTTCCCAATAGGTCCGTTTCATAAGTATTTTCCAGCGTCCTCTAGCAGCTTAATAGAACAAGATCGAAGCTTTGTGTCATGGTTAGACCTCCAACCAGTTAGCTCTGTAGTATATGTGAGTTTTGGGAGTATAGCTCAGATGGGTGAATCTGACTTTATTAATATGGCTTGGGGGTTAGCAAACAGCAAACAACGGTTCCTATGGGTGGTTCGACCTGGTTCAGTCTCTGGCTCCAAATGGCTCGAGTCATTACCTAAAGGGTTCATAGAGGAAGTAGGTGAAAGAGGGTACATAGTGAAGTGGGCTCCTCAACAAGAAGTATTGGCTCATCAAGCTATTGGAGCATTTTGGACTCATAATGGATGGAACTCGACTTTAGAGAGTATTTGTGAAGGTGTTCCTATGATCTGCTCACCATGTGCTTATGATCAACCGATAAACGCGAGGTACGTAACTGATGTTTGGAAAATAGGAGTTATGTTGGATAACGGAATGGATAGAGAAGAAATTGGAAGATCAATCAANAAATACTAGGTTAAACATCGAAAAGCTCGATGGGAATATTGTACAAAAACATGGAGGTTCAAAACAAGTTGGGTTCAAGCAACTTGGTCTTGGTGTTAAAACAAGGGTCCATGGAGTACATGTTCAAAAGCGTGTTTGATTTGAGGTGGAACTGCAGGGAGCTCAGGAAAATCGTGAAGCTGAGGTAATTCAGGAAAGTAACGATCATGCTGCAGTGGCTCAGATAAAGTTGGAGGTTAAACAACTTGAAGGAAAGACAAACACGGATTGCTTGGTAAATAAGCAGGTACATCTTGGTGCAAAGGTCAGGGCAGACATTATGAAAACCGGAGCACCTGGTCAAGAAGGTGCATAGGGTAATGCTGCTGAAATGTATAGAGGTGACAGTAATATGGCTGCTTTAGGAGTTGCTGCAGTGATAGAAGAATATGCACATGAGTCATTGACTTTCAGGGATACAGTTGCTTGTGAGGTAATTTCCAAGTGGATGATTGTAATGAAAGAAGACATGGATACTAGGTCTAGTATGTGTATGCTCAGCAACGGTTTCAGGCGAAGCAGTGACGACAGTAAAATATATTACTGGAAGTATGCACCAGGTATGTTGATATATCTATTCCTCTATATAGATTATATGGGGTTTACTTGCGAAAGCAAGGCTGAGATCTGGGTTACCAAGGGTTTGCTGAATGAAGCAAAGGAAAATATACTTGGTATGGAGATCTTCAGGACTCAGAGTGGTAATACTCTGAGGGTGTCACGATTTAGGTTTTCCAACGGAATGTCAGTTCAGATATTGTTGGGGGGACACTCTACACTGTCGTTAGAGGGTAGTCTGTCAGGGAATCATGATGAAGAAAAGAAGAGTAAGGGGTCATGTATATATGCAGTTGGAAGTCATAAGTATCAAGTTGTCTGCACCGAGACCTGAATAGCCATCCTGCGGTATCGTGGGAATGTTGGATACGGTTGGATCGTGGATTACAGACTGACCGTACATACTCCTTGTGGATTCTGACTACGTCATGGGTAGACTCAAAAATCCACAATGCTACGAGGTCTTATGATCACAAGGGAATGTGCGGGAGCTGGGAAGCTATGTTGCGGCACATGACTGCTGTTGTACACTGCAAGCGGAGTATACGACACTTGCTGGAGAATTGAGAGGACACATGGCTAAAGGGCACTCTCTACAGAGTTAGGATTCTTGAGCTAAGGTTAGGTACGGGTCTTGGCTACTGGTGCCCTGAAAAGGCGGTCCCCGTCCGAGTTCCAGCACTGGTTTGAAGCTGCTCGTATCGGAGAAGCTAACTATTACACTAAGGTGGAATTGTTAGACATATAGTGTGAATCATTAGGAGTATGACAGTTACGGGGCTTAATTGTATTTAGCTCAAACTTAAGGAAGTTACATCAGTATTAGGAAAGTACCTAAACCTCTTCAACTTGTAGATTCCTTGTTTACCAAGGATTAGTGTTTCCCCCCTCCATTTCTCTAAAATAGGGATCAGGTGGTGACGGCTTTTATTTGTACATTCCTTTTCTTTGCTCGCGTTATAATAAACGTTTGAGTGTAAATTATCTCGTGTGTGCGTTGTGCCACTGCGACATTAAGGGATCATAACCTCTTTTGCCCGAAGTCTTGTGGAGTAGTTCTTGAGGGTTTATTTTGATGGGACCATAGGCCCATCAAATAAGTGGAAGATTCATTAAACTGTGAACAATTACCCTGCCATAATGTAATGTGCTTCAAATGCCAATAAAAGTAACCCGTCCAATGGTATTTAACATCCAAAAAACTGCCAAATAAAATGCGTCGACAGCCGAAACTATCACAAGTACCGCCTCGTCCGGGCCATCGCACGGAAAACTATAACCGAAATCCTTTTTATCTGGCATTAACTTGGAACCACGTTCATCGTGAGACCGAAGTGTGTACCATTATATAATATTTACATAGCCTTGATGTCATTAATCAGACACTCTAAATTACAATAAGACGATCCACCTTCCATCAAGCACTATTTTGCTATCTCCCAACTTCCTGAACTCGTCTTCTTATCCTCCATTAAGCCTTTCTCTCGATGAAGGTGGCTCCTCTCATCAGTCATTGAAGATCCTAGTTGATTTCTTTCATCATTTTAATATTAAGAACCCAGTAATAATTTGTATCTCTAGAAGGAGAAAAACCTTTATTGAACATTTGAGAATAAAGCATTTATTTTACTAGCTGAATAGCCATTTCCTTTTAGATAATCGAATCACACTACTTGAAATTGTTGAATAATGAGATGAGCGAATCAAACTACTTGATAGGTAAATGGATTAAGTACGTTATCATAATTTTTCATGGCACATAGAAATAGCTAAATATGTACATCTCTATCTTATTGAGCCTAATTTTGATCCTAAACTGTGTCATGGGTAGTTTTACACTCTTGAGGATATTTGGGAATACTTTTTATAATATTTGGATCTAACCCATAGATCAAGACATAACTTGCTTAGCCTTCTATTATTCGGTATATATTTTCAACTATATGTTTGAGAAGTTTAAAGGGAGAAAGAAATAGTCACCAAGGTCACCATTGATGATTTGGACTTTCAACTTGCCAGATTTCAAGCATTCATTGCTGCTTGTCTCTCGGTTGTCCTGTATAGTGAACGCCAACAGAATCTTCAAAAGTCACAACACAAACATCAAGCATTCATTGCTGCTTGTCTCTCGGTTGTCCTGTATAGTGAACGCCAACAGAATCTTCAAAAGTCACAACACAAACACTAAAACACCGCTTTATGTTACTCCCTCCGTCCCAAATTTGGAAACCACTTAACATGACATCACTCTTCGTTAGCAATTTTTCCATTAATGATAATGTTGACTTTGTTTTAGAATCCAACTCCTAGCAACCCACATTCAGAATCACAAAAGCGCAAGTCCTCACACGCAGTATCAATTGGGTTCTTTATTGCTGCCGTTATTAAAATTGATAGTGTCTTGCACCTCAGTAAAAATCATTTAATAGCTCAAGCTGGCTAAAGAGTTGACCAATGAATATGTATAGTTTGCTGTACTAGGTGCATTTTAAGTAAAGGGAACATTACTTAAATGAAGATTTTCACAAGAAATTAAACCAAATATGTAAAATCTATAACTTAATCACTCTAAGACCCCCAANATCAATCATAGTGTCCGAGCGGCTGTGTTTGGCTTTCTTCTGTGGACACGTTCTACGTGTCCTCTTCCTCATGGTGATTTATCTCAGCCATGCAAATCTGGGTAGCTTTGCCCATGTTTGATGTTAAGCTTATAAACGCACACCGAGCGACACATATTCACGTGTATCCGGGAGTACACCGATGGTCTAAATTATTGAATCTACAATTCAGTGTCATCAATAGGTATAAATGGACTAAATAGGTTTTTTCTTTGTCTTCTGAATCATCCGGCTTTTCTTTTTATTAAGTTTAATCTTTGTTTTGCAATTTTCTTCCATTACTGTTGTCTATTGTATATCTGATTTGGAGTTAAATATCAGAATGAATCTGGCACAATTAAGAATAGAATCTTTGGCGAAAATGTGCACAGGGAGATACCCACGCATCATCTTTTTAGCGTATATATTATTGGGGGGTCCTTACGAGTTAATTTAAAGATTGTTAATGATTAGTTCCTTGCACCCTCGTTTTGAACATTCATCTGGTTTAATTTCTTGTGAAAAAAGAGAAATCTTGCACCTCAGTAAAAATCATTTAATAGCTCAAGCTGGCTAAAGAGTTGACCAATGAATATGTATAGTTTGCTGTACTAGGTGCATTTTAAGTAAAGGGAACATTACTTAAATGAAGATTTTCACAAGAAATTAAACCAAATATGTAAAATCTATAACTTAATCACTCTAAGACCCCCAAATCTACCAAAAAGTGAGCCGTGGATTCCTACATTTACGCAGATTTCTAGTTTTTCCAACAAATTTTCGATATAAACGACACGAGGATTTGACCAACAAAAGATTAAACTTATAAGGGTTATTAGTATTTAGTCCATTTATACACTATTTGATGCACTGAATGTAATCAATATTTAGGACCATCGGTGGACTCCCGATACACGTATATGTGTCGGTGTGCGTTTATAAGTAACTCCAACATGGGCAAAGCTACCCAAGATTTGCATGGATAATCATGAAGGAGAGGCCACTAAAGTGTCCACAGAAGGAAAACCAAACAACCGCCGACTGGTGCTTTTTCCATTACCCTTTCAAGGCCACATCGACCCCACGTTTAAGTTAGCAAACATTCTTCACACCAAAGGTTTCAAGATTACAATCATTCACACTGAATTTAATTCACCAAATCAAACTACCCACAATTCACCTTCATATCAATCTCAGATGGTTTACCCAAATCTAAAGATGAGATTCTGAGTTTCCTTACTGGTAATAATATCGAAACTTCATGAACAAAAGCTGCATTGACCCATTCAGAGGCTGTTTGGCTAGTTGCTAGAAGGTCTCAGATGCAGTCATGCACTTCACTCAATTAGTTGCAGACAGTCCAAGGATTGTCTTAAGAACTAGCTGCATGTCATGCATCCCTGTTTATGCAGCCTTGCCTAGTCTTGGTGAAAAGGACGACTTCAAAACCTCCATAGAAGAAGAGTGGGCCCCAGAGCTTGCACTGATGACAAAGAAGGATATAGAAAAGATCTGCAATGGTGAGTCAAAGGAGAGCAAGCTTGAGTTGATATCTAGTATGATCAAAGGAACAAAGGCGGCTACAGGAACGATAGTGATCACCTTCAAAGAGCTTGAAGAGCCGGCATTCTTAGCAATATCTCACGATTTTGCATCCCAACTTTCCCAATTGGTCCGTTTCTTAAGTATTTTCCATCCTCATCTAGCAGCTTACTAGAACCGGATAAACGCTCTATATCATAGTTAGATGTCCAACCAAACAGCTCAGTAGTATACGTGAGTTTTGGGAGTATTGCCCAACTGGTTGAAGCTGAGTTTACTAATATGGCTTAGGGGTTGGCTAACAGCAAGCAACGGTTCTTGTGGGTGGTTAGACCAGGTTCCGTTTCTTGAGGTATTGCCTAAAGGATTCATAGAGGAAGTAGGTGAAAGAGGGCGTATTGTAAAATGGGTTCCTCAACAAGAAGTATTAGCTCATCCAGCTATAGGAACATTTTGGACTCATACTGGATGGAGCTCTACTTTAGAGAGTATTTGTGAAGGTGTTCCTATGATCTGCTCAGAATGTTCTTATGATCAACTGATAAACGCGAGATACGTAACTGATGTTTGGAAAATAGGAGTTATGTTGGTTAACGGAATAGAGAAGAAATTAGAAGATCAATCAAAAGAGTAATTGTCGACAGAGAAGGTAATGAAATGAGACGAAGATCTAAATCTCTTCAAGAAAAAGTCAAGCTTTCTCTATAAAAAAAACGGTTTTGCACACCAATCCCTCAAGAACTAAGTTGACTATATATCCTCTAGAGCATTTATATTTAAATTCCTAATATATCTGTGTGCACTGTGTGCTTCAAATTCGGTTACAAAACTCAAATAAAGATTGAAATTTTATGTCACAAGTTTCAAGGTGAGACCAAAGTGTGTACCTTGATGCAATATTTACATAGCTTTCATGTCACTAATCAGACGCTCTAAATTACAATAAGACGATCCACCTTCCATCAAGCACTGTTTTGCAAATTTCGCCATCTGATCTGCTGACTTCCGAAACTCATCTTTCCTATCCTCCATTAATTCTCTCACCGTCTTCTCTATAATCACTCTGTCACAATTAAGTATCCTTCATGTCCAAACCCAGCTTCCACACTTCCCCCACAAACCTACTATTCACTTGCTGGTCCAAAAAATAAGGCCAACATATCATAGGTATGTTAGAATTTAAGTATCATGACATTCATATATTTAAGTATACAAAGTAGCACATAATAGCGGAAGCAAAGGATTAAGTATAACATATAAATTGTTAACTAAAACGTAAATAGAAAACATACCTCAATTGCAATTCTTGATTAGGATTGAACAAGTGATGAACCCTAATTAGGGTTTATGTAGAACTTTGTTAAACCCCTTACCTTTTTGTTTAACGATCTCTTGATAACAACAATAGTGTGTTGTTACCTCGTTCTTGTACACACAAACTAAACCGTATTAAGGTTATGCAAGTAAAACACAAGAAAACAATTTTTGATTAACAAAAATCGAAACCCTTAGGTATCTAGGGTGTTCGATCGGATTTGGAACCAAAAAAAAGAGAAGGAAAAGTTTAGGGATAATTGTGTGTAAAGAGATATGAAAACCTAGAAATCTCAATTGTATTTATAGGCTTTAGATATCTTGGAGTCCAAGTTTGACAAGGATTGGGTT
>LBNU01002382.1:214156-247209 GCA_014162995.1 Artemisia annua
TTTTTTTTTTTTTTTTTTTTTTTTTTTTTGGGGGGGGGGGGGGGCGAATCGGGGATTTGTTTGTAACTTTAACTAAATTACCCCTAAACCTATAATATTTATACTAGCTGCAGCTAATTTTGGGCGGGCCGGGGCCCTCCCCTGCCCCTACATAGTTTCGTTCATGATCGCGACATCAACATATCAACTTTTACATAAAACCTTCACGATGCATTAAACTTATCATAGTTTAATAAGATACTACATCATTAAACTTTTATTTAATAATCAAATTTTAATAAGCTAAAAGAAATCAAAAACCAAATATTAAATAGAAAAATGATGGGGAGACCTAAATATATGCATAATTTCATGGCTAAACTTATGTGGCATGATCCTGTTAGTTTGGTGAACAAATTGGTCCCTTAGCTGCGGCCAACAGGATGATCACATGTCCAGACATATATCAAAGGTAGGTATATCGACATATATCAAAGGTAGGTATATCGACATTCAAGGTAGGTATATATCAAAGGTAGGTATTTAAGCACATTTTTTTAAGGCATCCCGATCACCACTAATTGATCAATCAAAAGATGCATGTTCACCACGAGTTGGGCCTTACTTCCGTACATATATCAAAGGTAGGTATATCGACATTCAATGCACATGTTCACCACGAGTTTCACAATGCATTATAAGTAATTAAGCACTCATTTATCGATCAAAAGGTATCCATTGTGGATGCCCTTACACTTAAGAACATCAGGCCTAACTCACTTTATCACATGCATACACCCAACTTCCATATGGCCTTACACATACTTGTGTGTTTTGTAAAATAGCTCAAACACAACCTAAGACATCAAAAATGGCCACAATCATGTCCACTGAACCAAGGCCTAATAACTGCCGTCTGGTACTTTTTCCGCTACCATTTCAAGGCCACATCAACCCCATGCTCCAGTTAGCAAACATACTTCACACTAAAGGCTTCAAGATTACAATCATTCACACGGATTTTAACTCTCCAAAGCAATCAAACTACCCTCATTTCACCTTCAAATCAATCTCAGATGGTTTATCCAAAGTAAAGATCGAGACTTTGAATCTAGATACTACTAATTCTGTAATCAACTTCATGAACGAAAGTTGCATTTCACCGTTCAGGGATTGCTTGACTAAGTTGTTAGAAGAGGAGCCTACTGCATGTTTGATCTCGGATGCACTATGGCACTTCACTCAATCTGTTGCAGACAGTTTAAAGATTCCAAGAGTTGTCTTAAGAACTAGTAGTTTGTCATGCATACTTGTATATGCAGCCTTGCCTGTACTTCGTGAAAAGGGTTATTTCAAAGACACTATTCAAGAAGAGCATGTCCAAGATCTTGAACCGATGACAAATAAGGACATAGTAAAGATTATGAAGGGTGAATTTGAGGAGGGCAAGATAGAGTTAATAGCTAACATGATCAAGGAAACAAAGTCAGCTTCAGGAATCATTTGGAACACGTTTAAAGAACTTGAAGAACCTGAATACATAGCCATATCAGAACAATTTGGAGTTCCAAGTTTCCCAATAGGTCCGTTTCATAAGTATTTTCCAGCGTCCTCTAGCAGCTTAATAGAACAAGATCGAAGCTTTGTGTCATGGTTAGACCTCCAACCAGTTAGCTCTGTAGTATATGTGAGTTTTGGGAGTATAGCTCAGATGGGTGAATCTGACTTTATTAATATGGCTTGGGGGTTAGCAAACAGCAAACAACGGTTCCTATGGGTGGTTCGACCTGGTTCAGTCTCTGGCTCCAAATGGCTCGAGTCATTACCTAAAGGGTTCATAGAGGAAGTAGGTGATAGAGGGTGTATAGTCAAGTGGGCTCCCCAGCAAGAAGTACTAGCTCATCAAGCTATTGGAGGTTTTTGGACTCATAATGGTTGGAACTCGACTTTGGAGAGCATTTGTGAAGGTGTTCCTATGATATGTTCACCATGTTCTTATGACCAACCAATAAATGCTAGATACGTGACTGATGTTTGGAGGATAGGAGTGATGCTAGATAACGAGATGGACAGGGAAGAAATTGGAAGAGCTATCAAGAGAGTAATTATTGACAAAGAAGGTACTGAAATGAGACAGAGATCTAAATCATTACAAGAGAAAGTGAGCCTTTCTCTTGAGAAAGGTGGCTCTGCAAACCGGACATTGGAAAGCTTAGTCGACTATATGCTCTCTTTTTGATGTCTTCTGATACTATTTAATGTACTACTGTATTAAACATTAATCTATGTTCTGTTGTCACCTGAGATGCGATATACAATGGGATTCGGTAAGCACTTTTCATTAACATGTAATTATGTTGTACAATAAAAAAAATCAAACAAAGGTAGCTATCAAACTTTCGACGCTTTCATTTTGTCATCACAATACCAGAAAATGATTGAAATGTCAAAATGGTCTGATTAAGACATAAATAATACGGAGTAAGTTACAGCAAAGATTGTGAAGGGCGACTATGAGTATAGAGCATGATTATAGAAACAAAGTCAGCTTGAGGAATCATTTGGAACACGCTGAAAGAACTTGAAGAACCTGACTTGTTAGCCATATCTAAACATTCTGGGGTTCCAAGCATTCCAATAGGTCCATTTCATAAGTATTTTCCAGCTCTCAGTAGCAGCTTACTAAAACAAGATAGAAGCTTTATGTCATGGTTAGACCTCCAACCAATTAGCTCTGTCGTATATGCGTGTTTCGGGAGTATAGCTAGGATGGGTGAGTCTGAGTAATCAAAAGAGTCATCGTTGGCCGAGAAGGTACTAAAATGAGATAGAGTTCAAAATATTTGCAAGAGATGTTAATTGCTTCATTAGAGAAAGATGGCTCTGCAAAGAAATCCTTTAGAATATTTAATTGATCATATCCTTTCATTCTAAATTTCTAATGTGTTTAAATTACTATTTAACCAGATTTTTCACAATAAACCTACGCTTTGTTACTTGCTACAAAGTCAGTAATGATATATAAAAGATTCTCAACGTTTCATAATATTATGTAAATTACAAATGATGCAGGCAGAACAATAAACTTAATAAAATATGAATTGAAACATCCAAAATGAACCTTGATACAACAATATAAAATGCACTGTTTTAATCCATTGGGCTAGCTAAGAATGCATCAATTCTTAATATCATCTACCAGATGGTCCAACACTGCATAAGATGAACCATCTTTGCTTACACTTTTTCGAACCTTATATTTCATTTTAGTTGCATTTTCAACCAACTCGCCCTTCGATTCCGTAACATCTCTTATCGTTTTCTCAATTATGCTTCTATCCAAACTTCCTTCCATATCGATCCCGACCTTCCACGCTTTACTGACAAACTTGCTATTTACTTGTTGATCCCATGAGGATGGCCAACATATAATTGGCACACCCTCAGCAATGCCTTGGAGGGTCGAGTCCCACTGACCACGGGTCAAGAATCCACCAATTGCTTTATGAGCCAGTACTTGCACATTTGAAGCCGAATCAACGATACAACCCCTCTCCTTCGTTCCCTTATGGATCTTTGGTGGGACTCGACCATCTCCAACTATGGATTCTGGTTGCCTCACCCATAAGAACCCTTTCCCACTATTCACAAGCCCATGCCAAAGCTCGAGGACTTGGACCCGCGTGAGCTTTACCTCATTTTCAATGTTCACATAGAGAACGGATTTAGGCTGTCGTGTGTCAAGCCATGCCAAACAATTCTTGTTTTCATCAACTGAATAGTTCAGTAATGGTTCTATACTTTTGGCTTCTTGCCTAACAGCTAAGTGAGTGTGAACCGGACCAATTGTGTATATGTTTGGACAAAAGGAACGAATTTGAGATAGTATAGATCCATCTAATGCTTTACAGGTGTTGAATATGACCCCATGGGCTCGAGAAAGCTCTTTAAATTGTTTCATTAAAACCTTTGAGGAAGGACTAGCCAAGTCACTTGATTGGCACATGCTTGCAAGATCACCACCTGTGAGAACCCCTTTAATACCAGGAACTCGTTTAATGAGCGAATTCAAATCACTTTCTCTTAGATCAGAAACTTCACCAGGTTCGCTGAGATTAAAGAGATTGTAAACTACCCAAAGGGAAGTAGGACTTAAAGTCAATGCGGAAAAAACAGGAACTTGAATCTCATTAGCAACATCATACACAAAACCCATGTGTCCATCCGAAATAATACAGCTCACCTGTCCACATTTTTCGGAAGTCAACCACTCTTTAAAAACTGGTTTTGTCATGGTTTCAAGAGATTCCAACAACTCTGTTGGATCAGATCGTGGATGATCTGGTGGTAGTCCATCAGAGATAGTTTGAAGGTGGAAGTTTAGATATGGACTTAAACGAGATTCAATGCGGAAGTAACGTAGGAGGAGAGTGTGAGTATAGGGAATAAGAACGAATGTGACGTCATGACCAGAGAGACAAAGGAGCTCTGCTAGATCAAACATTGAGTTTGATGGCCATTGAAGAGGTGATGGGAAGACGATGATCTGAGGTGGCATGGAGCTGATGATCTGATCATCCATCTTGACTTTTTTTCAAAGAAAAAACTACTAAATTATTTATTGTACCAATAAGACTAACAGATCTAGTTTGCCATACACAGTAATCTTTGATAGCCAAAGTAAATTACAATTTTTATTACATGGATATCAGGATATGTTAAAGAGACCTTTTCTTTTTACAATCATTAAAATATTTGTTTTTCGGTACAAGGACTCGAATCAACTTACATTATTAGTCCCGTTATTTGATTTCTAGCCATAATGATAAGAGCCATGGACTATGCGGTGTTATGTGGCCGTTTAGCTTACTGAATTGAGGTCTTTAATGAGTCGGTTCAAATCTTTAAATGAAGATCCATCTTTTGTAACACTTTGAGCAGCCGACTCTGCCAATGTGTTTGCAGACTTGATGAACTCATTTCGTCTCACATTAGTAATATCATTTATTGCTTTCTCGATTATGACTCTATCAGAAGTATCTTTCATGTCGATTCCAATTTTCCACACCTCACTCACGAATCGGCTGTTTACTTGTTGATCCACATAAAGTGGCCAACAGATCATTGGAACTCCTTCCACTATACTCTCCATTGTCGAGTTCCATCCACTATGTGTCAAAAACCCGCCTATTGATGAATGAGCCAAGACTTCCTCTTGTGGGACCCACTTTGCAATAAATCCCCTTTCTTTAGTAGCATCCACGAGAACTTTTGGAACTTGATTATCATCATAGTCTCCAATGACAGAACCTGGTCGTTTAACTATCAAGAAAGGCTTTCCGCTATTTACTAAACCATGCCATATTTCAAAGAACTGATCTACTGTCATGATTGCTAAACTCCCAATACTAACATATATGACAGATTTTGCTGGTTTAGTGTCGAGCCACGAGAGACAAGACCTATTTTCTTCCCACAGACTGTTTGAGCCATTGGATTTGTGCATTTGAGTCACTGGTTTTGGTTCGATAGCCATACAAGACTTGAACAAAGTATGTAATGGGCCTATGCAGTAAATGTTTGGGCAAACTTTACGCAAGTGAACAAGGATGGATTCGTCCAATACTTCAAATGTATTAATAATGACACCATGAGCTCGAGGCACATGTGTGGCTTCGTTCATTATGGTTTGCATTATGTGATTTGTTAGGTTATCACAGCGATAAAAGCCTGGGAGATCACGACGCCTTAAAAAATGTTCAGTGCCTGGAACACTTTTTACTGGGACATCCAAATCATTACCTGAACCAATTATCAGATAAGTAAACACATATAATTAGTGCTTAAGTATCATTAAAGTAAGACATCTTAAGAAAATCATTAAGTAACATGTTTTTAACCTTTACTACTATAATATAACATCATTTGTTTTCCTCTGCATTATAAATCTACTGTTCTGTAAATGGGTCGCTCATAGAACAAAATAAACAAAACGAAAAAGTCAATGGGTCGGTCAATGTTTTAATAAGTCAAATACGTTACAACTTAGTCAAAGTTTGGAAATATATCACTGTACCTAGTACAAAAGTGAAAAGTGCCTAACATATCTACTTTTAACTATTAATTATACTAGTTAAAAAACAAGATAATCTCATTTTAATCTAATAAATCACAACAACAACAATAATAATAATGATAATATTAAAAAAAAATCTAGTTGGTGTTATCTGTTTTACCGGCAATTATTTGCTGCGAAAGTATTTTTATATTCTTAATGTTCACAACCACACATTAATATTGTAATGGATCACTCAATCAAAAGGCCTTTTGGTTACTGATATGTGACTATGTGAATGACCAATCAATTAAAATGTTATGCCTTTAAGTTCGAGTACGTTTAAACATTTGTGAGATAGATGATATATACGTCTGAATAATTTGCTTAAGCAAAAAGAAAAACGAATAAAACGCGCTCACCGCTAAACGGAACTTCACCAGCTTCAATCAGCTTAGGCAAGCACAAATAAGTCCATAAAGCACAAGGACTCACAGTCTCAAAATAAACCACAGGAACACCAACCTCATCAGCCACATCAAGCGCAAAAGAATACGACCCATCAGGTATAACAACCGTAACAGGACACTTAGATATCTTACTGAAACAACCCGACACCATCATTTCCTTAAAAACAGGTTCTGTCACGTTTTTCATACCTTCAAACACTTCAACAAAACGTTCAGTTGAACGAGGATGATCATCAGGAAGCCCATCAGATATTGTCTCGAAACGAAAGTTGTCGTAACGACTAAAACGAGTTAGAACGTTGGTGTGACGTAGTAGGTTACGATGGATATGTTCGGTGTTGAGAACAGTGACAGTTAGACCGTTTAGACATAGTAGTTCAGCTAGTTTAAGTGTGCAGTTTACTGGACCTTGCATGGGAATTGGAAAAAGAAGAACATGTGTTTTAGACATTGTTTTTTTTTTTAAGGAAGCTATTTTTAAGGATATTGTTTGGTGATTAGGTTTGTGGAAATGTGAGAATGGTGACTGTAATTTATAATGTATGGAAGATGAAGGAGGTGATATTTGTATTTTTTTAGTTTTATGGATATTTGATATTAGGAAAAGATATGGTGGTATCAGCAGATTTTAGCTAGAATGTTTATTTTCATTTTTTGTCTCTTTCTTTGGTTTTTTAAAATATATATTTTGTCAGCTTGTAAAATAGATAAATAAATAAAGACCATAATTCAATCATATATCATATTTTCTTGTTTGAGATAATGAATTTTCTGTTTAATTTTCTTAGAAGAGCTATGGGGAGATTTTTTTTTTTTTTTTTAAATATTTATTTTAAGTTTCTTTTTTTTGAGTTACAAGAATTTAAACAAAAATTACATTATTTTAAATGTTTTAAGTGGTGGAAAACATCTCAAAGGCATTATAATTGTTTCCATCATATTATCTATATTAAATATTGATTTTTAAAGATAAATAAAATACTTATTTTCTGTAAAACAATTGCGACAAGTTCCTTAAAAGTACATATATGCAGAGATAAGTTATAATATATTTTTTTGTAAAGCCAAGTACAACTAAAGTATTTTTTGGACTTGCGTGATACAGTAATATTTTGTCAAGTACTGTTTGAATATTTTTCAATGAAGACAAATAAATGAACTATTATTCATATTTATGATGTTGATTTAGCACTTGAACCTAAATCTTTTTACAAATGGAGAATTATTGTGGTTTAGACATCTAGATAAAGTGTTGAGACACATCACGTGATTGTGACCAACAATAGTTTTCTAGTAACGTACCTATCAAAGTTTACCGTCTTGTTGTTAATAATGAAGATTAGATATGCCCATGTAATCCTATAAGATTTGCAAATCTTTTCATTATGTCATTATTTGAGACCTCGTAGCCAAATGATAGTCGAATGATCTTTTCTTTTTTATATTTTGATTGAAACAACTCTACTCTGAGCATGTACAATATTTACATTGAGCTCTGCTGCTTGCATAGTTGAGCGACCCAATCAAGATAAAGAGTACGCAAATGGCCTCCCTTTCTTTATGTACATGAACTCAATCTTGCTCCGCTAATTTTGCTTGATCACTCCCTTTTAATCTGATATTAGGTTTTAACACTATGTATTGATGTTATCAATCAGTTCAAGTATATATAGTACCCGTATAAATGTAAACTATGCATACGCATCTGTATAGTTAAAATCAAATTTGCTTCATTGAATTGCTCGTTTTCTAATACCAAACTAGAGGTTACTTAAATAGCTTTTCTAGAGCTATTTTTTCGATAAAAAGTTAGAAAATCATAATTACAAGTTTATTCTTAATTCATGCATTAATGTAATCATATGTACGTAAGTAACAAGATGATACAGTTTTGATTTCCCAAGTCCTCTATAAGATTTTCTTGGTATAAATAAATCATTTTAATATAGTAAAATTGATTTGCAGTATCCAGTGAATCTGGTCAATGTATTGAAACAAAACATACTGATGTATTATAATATTCTTTTGGTATACCGAACTAATGACTTTTCTTTTACATTATTGAATTTGTTTCTGACCGGCAACAATACACAATACTGATAATTAAATTTTCAAATCCACATGTCTAAATGTCTAAATGACCATCCATGTATAGAAGAATTAAAAAGTTGTATGCATGATTTCTGGCTTTCTGCAGTGACAACAATTGTTATAATATGACTTCAATTCTAAGAGGCTTTTGGTTGGGAGCATTGATAAAGGGACCTAATAAAGGGACCTAATCATGGACCTAATGCTTAAAATACTTGTACAGTGCATGCACTGTACAAGTATTTTAAGCATTAGGTCCATGATTAGGTCCCTTTATTAGGTCCATCAAACATTTTCCTTTGGTAAATTTGGTAATTTTGTGACTTGTTCTACAAGTTTGATTCGAATTTGAAAACTTTCTTATGACGGTTAGTTTAGTCTATAAATAGGGATTGATATCATTAGTTTTTTTGTACCTTTTGAATTTGTTTTTGGTACCGTTTGAATTAGAAGTTGGTACCGTTTGAATTAGTTGGTACTTTTTGCATTAGTTTTTGGTTTGGTACCTTTGAATTTGGTTTTGTATTTGTTTTGTTAATTTGAATAAAGCTTCAGCTTCGTTTGTTTGGATTTGTTTGTTTGTTTCGTACTTTGAATTACCAACAAGTTGTATTAGAGCCAGGTTAAAGAAGAAGAAGGAAAAAGAAAATTCGTGTAAGGTTAGTTTGGATTTTTAGTTCGATTGTTTTTTGTTTGAAAAAACGATTTTGGGTTAAAAATTTGTTTGTCGATTTGAGTTCTGTTTGGAGGGATTCGAATTGGGAAAAATGAGCTACAGGATGTATTTGTGTATTTGATCATTATTTGGAGTTTGGGCCTTTTGTATTGAAATTGGGTTTTAGGAATTAGTTTTGGGGTAGTACCGTATGTTTGGTATTTGTTATGTGGTGTTTGTATTTGTTTAGGAATTAGAATTTTGAATTTGGTTAGAATTGGATTTTTGGGATATTCGCTTGCGGTGGAGCCATCTGGTGACTGCTATTTGTGAATCCCTTTGTAATTGGTTGGGATATCTAGAAATTGTTTGACTAATTTTGAAGATCGTGATTTGAAGATTATGTTTGAATTTGTTTCATTTTGAGTTGTATTAGAATTTAGACCGTAATCCTTATTACATAAGTGGGTCATTAGAATTATTATCCGTATCATATTTGGGGCGTTTGAATTATTATAGTCCGTTCGTCAAGTTATTTGTTAACTTGAATTTGTTTGATACTTGGATAATAAGTTTGAAGTTGGACCGTAATTCTTACTACATAAGTGGGTCATTAGAATTTGGATTTGGCATTTGAAATTTGAAATTTGAAGATCGATTTGGTGTTTGAAGACTTGGTTATAATCGGGTCGTTTGGAATTTGTTCGATCATTGGAAATTTGTTAGTTTAAAAATTGGGATCTTCGTTTGTCGGGTTTGAAGTTGGTTGCCCGAATTTGATTGTCTTTGTTGAAGATCATTTGAGCCGATTTGTTTGTTTGGTTAACCGTTTTGAATTTGTAGGTTAACGTTTGATTGTTCGTTTTGAAGATTATTGGCGTTTGCATTTGTTTGGTTTGTTTTGGATTGCATTTGAGAATCGATCGTTTGATTTGAATTTGGCTAGTATCTCTAGCGTTTGAAACTTTGAATCTGATTTGAAGCAGGTGGAAGAGTTTAAGTCACGGTGGAGATTGTTAGAATATGACCTAAACTCTAAGGGACTTTTGGTAAATCTGGTAATTTTGTGACTTGTTCTACAAGTTTGATTCGAATTTGGAAACTTTCTTATGACGGTTAGTTTAGTCTATAAATAGGGATTGATATTGATGACGTATAGCAGGTCCGGACCCACATCGGTCCGGAATAAGAGCTAACCAGACGCAAGATCCAAAACCCCAAGACGGGACGGACAATAATCACTAAACCCGAACCTCGGGGATAACAAGGCACGGATACCCTTATCCGCAGCACGGATACCCTTGTCCGTAGCACGATGTCAGTCCGGAACGTCACAAAGGGCCTGGGACCACGGACCTATAAAAAGAGTAAGGAATCTCGTCAGCACTCTCGTCGCTGACCCCGACAGACCCCATGCAGGGAAACTTCATAGGTCCCTCCCGAGAGCATCGCTGTCGCCAGGATGATGCCAAGAGAAGGAGTTGACCTTAAGGTTTGCCGCCTAAAAATGTCACTATCATGACGCATGATCCCAGGCAATCCGACAAGAAGACCCTAGGTACAAATAGAGGGCACTTTGCCACTCTCAACGGTAACACACTCACACTCTCACTTATCATACTTCCTCTCTCTACCCATACTTACTCTCACGCCCGAGGTTGACCGCGGAAGTCCCTCTTCCGCGGTGAGGCTAACGGTGTTGTTTCCTTTCTTAGCAGATAATACGAAGATTAGTTCAAGATTAGCCCAGTTCAAAGATAGCTTAAACTATCCTTTAGCTCGAGCCCCAGTTTTGTACTAACAAGTGGCGCCATCCGTGGGACGCTGGTACATAACTGCGTTTCCAAAGTAGCTTTACTATGAGTAATCAGGCTAGCGACTCGTCCCCCACTCGAGAACGTTCCACAGTAAGAAACACTCTGGGAAAGGGGAAGAGTCAGGGAGAAGAGGAACCTCGAATGGACCCTCTCCAGTATGAGGCAATTAGGGAATTCTGCGACAAGCATTATGACCAACTATTGCCTTAATGGCCGAAAAGGTTTACAAAGAAAAAATGGAGCAAGTAAAAAGTCGCCTCAACTTTGATGACGAAGAGCAGAGAGACCAACGGTCTCGGGAGAAGCCCCGAAACTTGGGGTCCAAATCTTCAGGATCGAAAAGGGCGAAGAAAAGGCGAAAGGCCAGTCCTAGCGCCAGGTCCAGCCCTTCCGAGTACTCTTACTCCCAAAGTGCTTTTTCAAGATTAAGTGGCAGAGAGACAAGAACCGAAGGTGAGAGAACCGAACGCCCTCGTCCCAAATCGAATGTGTTTACCCGGTTGGGGAAGCAAAGGGAAGACGTTAAGTCAAGGTTAGGAGAGAAGCAACCGGATGCTTTTACCCGGCTCAAATCAAAAAGTCGTGCTCGCAGGGAACGCCGTGCCGAAGCTTGGCGCAAACGGTTGGACCATTAGTTTTCTTTGTACCTTTTGAATTTGTGCTTGGTACCGTTTGAATTAGAAGTTGGTACCGTTTGAAATACTTGGTACTTTTGAATTAGTTTTTGGTTTGGTAACTTTCAGTTTGGTTTTGTATTTGTTTTGTTAATTTGAATAAAGCTTCCGCTTTGTTTGTTTGAATTTGTTTGTTTATTTCGTACTTTGAATTACCAACAACAATAATTTAAAAGATAGAGATGTAGCACCCTAACAAACTAGTATGTTAATTATATATATTTACACTGATTTTGACCTCAATATAAAATCCTCTCATGTTCAACTTGAACATGAGAGGTCATGTTAGTTACTTTTTCTTTCGCAATGATTAATTTAAAAAATAATGGTCCCATAATGGTTAATTAATTTATTTTTTTTTCACTCACATAAACTTTAACATTACCTCCCATAATAGAACATGAGAGGATCTCAATCCGAGATTATTTTAGTGTCCTTTTAGCTTGTGGTTTTGTACTCCTAATGTATATTCTGGCGATCCTCGCTAATTCAGACCAAACTGTCCCCGGGATAATTTATAAGAGCTCTGGGTACGGTGGCTAATGGCTCAAGCCATCACCCTCGGCGCCACCCTATGGCACGAGACACCACACCAGGCCTTGGCTGGTAGACACTCGCGCCACCACCACCATCTCACGCGGTGGGTATTTCTCTTTCTTGTTGTTTCTTTTCTCGTCGCTCGAGCTTTTCTATTCATCAACGTAAATTTTGTTTTGGCTGTGAGAGACTCATCAAAATAAAATAAAAATGTCGTTGTGTTGGTGCTGCTATGTTGAAGTGGCTGTGTTGAAGAGGCTGCTAGAAAAAGATGAAGAGGGCAAGAGGCTGCTTGAATATAAACCCTATAATAGTCTAAACTATTTTTTTAAAAAAAAGCCCATTCGAAAGTCTTGTATTCATGTACTAAGGAAAAATTAATGGCCCTGATCTTTTTTTTAAAGGCCTCGTTACATCTTTTTTACATTGTGAAAACAGTAAAATTTATTTGTGTTAGAAAGTTTATTGTTTTATTTAGAAATCCAATAATAATAATAATAATAATAATAATAATAATAATAATAATAATAATAATAATAATAATAATAAAAAATGCACGACGGCACCAGAAAACTGGTGTTATGCCAGGGAGGGATGTTTTGGTGCCATAGCCAAAACTGGTGCCATGGGCAAAAAATGCCGAGGTGGCACCACTTTTTTCAATGGCACCAGCCCATGGCACCACACTGTACCTAGCGCTCTAAGTGGCCCTAACTAAGTGATCTATCATATTCTCACCAAAAGAAATTTCTATAAATTTCGATTCTAGACCGAGATAAAAAAAATGTGTTAATGTTCCCATCTCTCAAACCATGTAGGCGGCACAGTGATTGTTTTATCACTAAGTGGGATTAATCCAGTTGATAAGAATAACTTAAAACATAATGAAGGTCAAGATCGCCTAGAGCCTTAGCTAGACGGCCCAACACAATGTGACAATCTTCTATTATATATGCTCCTTTAAAGAGCGTCAAAACTGGCCGGTATGGCGGTATGTGATTATTGAAATATAGTTCTAAATGTTAGTTAGTGAATCAACCACAAAACAATCAAAAGAGCTCCTCAGATGTTAGTGGCCAAAATTTGCAATAAAATTATAAGAGAATGTCTAGATGTCTTGAATATTTTTTTATACAAAAAAGAAGAAAAAAAGAAAAGAAAAAAAGAAGAAACTCACAATGTAATTTACATGTAAAGTTCTATGGTTATCATTAGCTTCTGAGCTTTAATTAAGCCTCAGATTAACATATCATGGCATAAATTAGGTTACACATTGCTTGACTGATAGACAAAGAAACACTATGTAAGTTTTCAGCAACTTAACCTTCAAACTCAAAGTTATAAGCCTTGCTTACGATATTTGAATTGTTGAGAGAAAGTTATTTGAAATGTTAAAACAAAAGGATTACTGAATTAGAATACATATTCATCTTTATTCGACGTTTTTATGTCCTCAATTAAACGATTTAGACTAGTATAGGAAGTCCCACCTTCAGCAACCGATCTAGTAGCCAATTTCATCATTCGATCAACTGGTCTAGTTAACTTGTCTCTCTTCCTATCCATCAAATCCTTGATAACATTCTCAATAATCACCCTATCACAAATATCTTTCATGTCAAAGCCTAACTTCCACACTTCTCCAACCAATCTACTATTAACTTGTTGGTCGGCATAGTAAGGCCAACATATCATAGGTACTGCCGCCACAATGCTTTCCAACGTTGAATTCCATCCACTGTGAGTTAAGAAGCCACCAACGGCCTGATGAGCGAGTACATCCTCTTGTGGAGCCCATCTCACCATATATCCTCTCTTCATTGTACCCTCTAATAAATGGGCAGGAATGTTTCGACCATCTCCTGCCACAGAGTTGGGTCTAATGACCCACAAAAATTTCTTGTTAGAATTCACAAGCCCATACCAAAGCTCAATAAGGTCCTCTCTATTCAACATGGACATACTTCCAAAACTAACATAAATAACAGACTTTGGCGCTTGCTCATCTAACCACGTCATGCAAGTACGATCTTCCTCCCATAGACTATTTGATGATCTAGGTGGTGATGACATGTGGGCTTCTAATCGTGATTTTAGGTTGGCATGTAGAGGCCCAATAGCATATAGATTTGGAATGTGCTTGCGAATTTGTGTTAAAGCAGATTCTTCTAAGTCTTCAAAGGTGTTGAGTATAAGCCCATTTGCTCGATAAGTCTCTTGTGTCTCAGACATTACAACTTGAAAACCTTGGTCTGATAGATCACTAGCACGACAAAAACTAGGCAGATCACGAAGTCTAAGGTACTTTTCCATCCCGGTTACACCATTTAGAAGTCTATCCATTTCATCATCTTCTGTTATCATAAACAACTTCCATTAGTATAATGTTTGTTTACACATATGTTACTTACTACTTACTAATATTATATCGGAATATGAAAGTTAGCATCAAGTTTACCTTTGATGGGAAGGTCGCCAGATTCAATGAGTTTTGGAATGCAATAAAAAGCCCAAAAACAGCTAGCACTAACCGTACGAAAAAGAAATATAGGAATTCCCATTTCTTTAGCAACGTCAATAGTGAAGCACATGATCCCATCAGCGATAACACTCGTGACCGGAGGCCTAGTCCCACAATTCAAACAACCACCAGGAAGAAGCATGTCCCTAAACATTGGTTTAGTTACCATTTTAATAGAATCAAAAATATCCACAACCCTATTACCGGACCTAGGATGATCTGTTGGAAGCCCATCAGAAATGGTCTCAAATCTGAAGCCAGGATAGCATGAGAAACGAGAGACCACGTCAGTATAACGTAGAAGACGACGGTGGATAATGTCAGAGTTGAGGAACGTTACGTCTACACCAGAGAGACAAAGGAGCTCTGCTAGTTTGAGCATGCAACTAACATGGCCTTGGACTGGAAATGGGAAAATTAGTACGTGCGGAGAGTTGGATTGAGAAAGAGTATCTTCCATTTGGGAATTAAGGTTACAAAAGGATGTAGTCGATATGGGTTACATATTGTTCCTCGGAGGGAATAAGGGTTACATATAACTGATTTCGGTTCCTGTTGATTCGCATGTTTGATAAAAATGCAAATGACATGGTGCGACGTATAAAGGATCATCATCTTTGATTTTCTTGGTCTTGATGTACGGAGGTTTCATTTATCATGCATCATATGCTTGTTTGGGTGTAAATCTTGAAATAATATAGATTCGATGCAGAGGTTTTAGTTATGTGCGAAACATTGTCTCTGTATTTGTAATATCATATTAAAATTGTACTTTTGTTATTATGTACTGTACTTAATTAGGGAGAATCCGTTAGCCACTTTTTAGGGCTGCCTAGCAAAATTGTAACAAAAGAATTCCGTGTCATGTGAAGATTTTCCAATAATTGAAAGAGCTTATTTAGACTAAATTATAGGAGTGTGAGTGTAATAGAGGTTTATATTACAATAATAAGGCGTTTGAAAGTGTATATCTTGGTTCTAGCACGGTTTTTAAATGTTTAGTTTTGGTCGTACATGGTCCATGTACGTGTTTGGTTGGCTTTTATTTTTTTGATTATTTTCTATATTATGTTAGATACAGATAAAGAAAATTATAATTTGAAGAGAACTTTGTGTCTACAAACGCTTAAGAAAAATGATTAATTGTTACAACTTACAATACGAATGAAAATGACCGGTGGATCATGAATCTGTGTAGCTGTCTCATTTTTTTTAATATCTATCTATATTAGCTAAAATAAAATAAAATCTACGTATAATAGAGAACATGCATAGCAAAATCACTTAGAAGATTAAATATTTTTGGTACCTCTCATATATGAAAACTTCATTAGTTTCTATGTATGAGAGGTACGGTTACTAAGAAAATATGTTAGTCCTGCATTTGAACAAATTGTAGAATTGAGTTTGTTCTTATTACCGTATAATATCGGCCACATATTAATCTATTGAAGTGGTATTGTCACCTTGCAAACCTAAATTGTCACGGACACAAGAGAACCAATTCTGAACTCTTGGGGCAAATAACGCATTGGGCTTAAAGCATGGGCCGGAAAAGGCTTATTTTTAGTTAACTTAAAAAAATATAACCTCAAACTCACAAAGTTAAAAAATGTATTTGCAGTTACTTGATAAGTCGATATCAAGAGAGTTATAGAAGGTTTTAGAAATGTGTCCGCTGCACACTCATATCCAAGAGAAGCCAGGCAACTGCCACCTCATTCTTTCCTCTCCTATAAATGACACTCTCGTATCTATCCACCGCTATCGAAAAACATACATTCTCAAAACACAAACACAAGTTTCAAAAATGTCCATCATTCCAAGTTTCTTAACAGGCAGGAGGAGCAACGTATTCGACCCATTCTCTATGGACGTGTGGGACCCATTCCAAGGCATCTCAAGCGCCTTAGGCAACCTCCCAGATACCTCACGTGAAACAGCTGCAATCGCGAACACAAGGATCGACTGGAAGGAGACACCTGAGGCTCACGTCTTCAAGGCCGACTTACCTGGGCTAAGGAAAGAAGAAATCAAAGTGGAGGTTGAAGATGGATCTGTTTTGCAGATAAGCGGTGAGAGGAGCAGGGAGAATGAAGAGCAGAATGACAAGTGGCATAGGGTTGAGAGGAGCTCTGGTAAGTTTATGAGGAGGTTTAGGTTGCCTGAAAATGCGATAATGGACGAAGTGAAGGCGACCATGGAGAATGGTGTGCTCACTGTCGTGGTGCCCAAGATGGAAGAGAAGAGGCCGGAGGTGAAGGCTATTGATATCTCTGGCTAGGGTTATGTGGTTAACGTTTGTATATTAATGAAATAATTATGTACTACGTACTGTACTAAAGTCTAAAGCTAGTTTCTATGTTTCTATATATGTTTCTATGTAAGCTACGTACGTAAAGGTTGTTCACTTGTTTGTAACTTCGTATGTTTTAATTTGACCTTTCGGTGAATAAAACCTTTGTATTATACGTAGCTTTGTCACGATTTCATTTGTGAAATCTGATTGATATCTCATACATGCACAATGTTAGTACGTGGATGAAACTATGGTATTATGGAACGAACAATTTGAAATTTCATTTTGAGACTTCAGGAATCGAAATAACCTCTTTTCTCTTCTAATACGTGATGAGTACATATGTAATGTCAAGGATACGGTTGTTGTTAGTGAGGTGAAGTGGTCGGCTGATACATTTTGAGAAATTTTTTTTAAACGGCCCTTTTCGACTATTCTTTTACAAATATGAACTTACTAACTTTTCGACTTGGCAAGCCTTCGGCGAGATTCCGAGCGACAACCAAAACTCCGGTGAGCCGTGGGCGAGATTTTGGGCGACAACCAAAATTTGGGCGAGATTCTGGCGACAGTCACCTTNCTAAAAAAATATAACCTCAAACTCACAAAGTTAAAAAAAGTATTTGCAGTTACTTGATAAGTCGATATCAAGAGAGTTATAGAAGGTTTTAGAAATGTCTCCGCTGCACACTCATATCCAAGAGAAGCCAGGCAACTGCCACCTCATTCTTTCCTCTCCTATAAATGACACTCTCGTATCTATCCACCGCTATCGAAAAACATACATTCTCAAAACACAAACACAAGTTTTCAAAATGTCCATCATTCCAAGTTTCTTAACAGGCAGGAGGAGCAACGTATTCGACCCATTCTCTATGGACGTGTGGGACCCATTCCAAGGCATCTCAAGCGCCTTAGGCAACCTCCCAGATACCTCACGTGAAACAGCTGCAATCGCGAACACAAGGATCGACTGGAAGGAGACACCTGAGGCTCACGTCTTCAAGGCCGACTTACCTGGGCTAAGGAAAGAAGAAATCAAAGTGGAGGTTGAAGATGGATCTGTTTTGCAGATAAGCGGTGAGAGGAGCAGGGAGAATGAAGAGCAGAATGACAAGTGGCATAGGGTTGAGAGGAGCTCTGGTAAGTTTATGAGGAGGTTTAGGTTGCCTGAAAATGCGATAATGGACGAAGTGAAGGCGACCATGGAGAATGGTGTGCTCACTGTCGTGGTGCCCAAGATGGAAGAGAAGAGGCCGGAGGTGAAGGCTATTGATATCTCTGGCTAGGGTTATGTGGTTAACGTTTGTATATTAATGAAATAATTATGTACTACGTACTGTACTAAAGTCTAAAGCTAGTTTCTATGTTTCTATATATGTTTCTATGTAAGCTACGTACGTAAAGGTTGTTCACTTGTTTGTAACTTCGTATGTTTTAATTTGACCTTTCGGTGAATAAAACCTTTGTATTATACGTAGCTTTGTCACGATTTCATTTGTGAAATCTGATTGATATCTCATACATGCACAATGTTAGTACGTGGATGAAACTATGGTATTATGGAACGAACAATTTGAAATTTCATTTTGAGACTTCAGGAATCGAAATAACCTCTTTTCTCTTCTAATACGTGATGAGTACATATGTAATGTCAAGGATACGGTTGTTGTTAGTGAGGTGAAGTGGTCGGCTGATACATTTTGAGAAATTTTTTTTAAACGGCCCTTTTCGACTATTCTTTTACAAATATGAACTTACTAACTTTTCGACTTGGCAAGCCTTCGGCGAGATTCCGAGCGACAACCAAAACTCCGGTGAGCCGTGGGCGAGATTTTGGGCGACAACCAAAATTTGGGCGAGATTCTGGCGACAGTCACCTTGGGCGAAATTCCGGGCGACCTTGGGCGAGATTCTGGGCAACAACCACCACCCTTTGCACGAAATTTCGGGCGAGGAATTGGGTGATGGCTGGGAGCGAGTTTACGGTCTATTTATTTTGAAGTGTTTTTTGAATGTCGAATGTAAACTTAACTACTGTGGTCTCAATCGGTTGAAACTTAATTCATGCTTGTGAGAACAGTTAGTGTTCTTGTGGTTAATAGGATAAAAGATTGATATGTTGCCTTTTAACGTAATTTGTTGTGTTTTGGAGTGAAGATTTTGGTTTGTGTTTTGATGCTTGTCTACAAGTGAAAGATATGTGTATGCAGGGAATAAAATATTTGTATGTGAATAAGATGTCAGATGGGGAGGCCAAAAGTGGCATAAACTAAGCTGGTGTTTGTTTTTCATTAAGAGGGTGTTAAAAGTGGCATACACTAACCAGGTGTTTGTTTTTCATTAAGAGATCTGAACCGTTCAGACGCGGTCAGACATTTTAGTCGTTCAGACCA
Organism: Artemisia annua; assembly: GCA_014162995.1. NCBI lineage: Eukaryota > Viridiplantae > Streptophyta > Magnoliopsida > Asterales > Asteraceae > Artemisia > Artemisia annua. Next base: position 233,651 of record LBNU01002382.1, read on the forward strand.
TTTTTTTTTCCCATTCATACGAGGCAGTAAGATTTTAATGGTCTAGACTTGAGAGAGGTGTCTGAATGCCTCTTGTTGGCTCTTATTGACAAAAAAAAAAAAAAAAAAAAAAAAAAAAAAAAAAAAAAAAAAAAACGAGTACAAGCAAGCAAATGTGCGGTTCAAACATGAGTTTTTCTTCCGCTCAGATGCGGTCAGATTCAGACATTTATGCCTCAGATTCAGATTCAGATGTGCGGTTCAGATTCAGATTCAGAGCCTCTTAAAAAACAAACACCACCTTAAGTGTGTCAGAAACTCAAAAATCATTTTGGTAAAAGCACTAGATATCGTTGAGAGACGGTTAACACGTTATTTGCATGATACCTCAGCGCCACATCATCACCGTTCAATAACATACCAAGCACTCATACATCAATTCCTCATAACATACCACTAACATTTTATTGGGTCCCACAAAATACCCCACTAAAAATAAGCACTCACTCACAATTAAAAAATAAATAAAATCACAAATGGCGTGAGCCACTTTCACTAGCTCAAGTCCCATTAACGCAAGTTTGGCATTTTGCCTGGTATGGCATTTGGCGTGCCAATGGTTGGCTTTGACGCATTTGGCATGTTAATGTGCATGATACCGAATGCTCTAATGATTGAATGAAGCGATTTTCGATTTGTTCACTTATGATCTAACCTAGTCGAACTAATATATATTAATACATCACACAGGATCTAGCTCGATTAACCCAACCATGATATTGAAATATGGGACAAAGTCTAGCTTAAAAGATTCCGCCACGAACTCATAATATGCGTTTAGTTAAAAAAAATTCTCTTATTTTCTAGTTATAATTATAATATATTCTAATAACCAAAAATGAACGGGCCGTTATAAATTTTCTTAAGGTGCCCGTTTTTTATTTATTTTGCATCTCATTGGTTGGCAAGTTGTAATTAGTAAATATAATAGGGCCATTAGTGTTGCAGAAACTGTTTGGCACAAGCCCATTGGAGTAGAAACTTTGGCTCTTTAACTGTTCATGTACTAATCCCCGTAATGACCCCGTGATGCAACATGAGCCATACAACTGTAAACCAAAATTGTACCATCACATGGGAAATTTTTTCTTTGTGGCTGAGATTTTTTCGTTTGGTAATAATCCACACACATCCCTATCTATTTTATTTCACCCAGTATGCTCCAGATTCATCCACACTTCCATCACCGCCTTTACCTTTGTAAAATACACACACACACACACACACACTCTGCAATCAAAAATTAGCTACACCCAGAAACTAAATTCTGGCGACTGTTTTTTTCAGGTTGATAGTTTTTGAGCAGGGGGTTAATAATCAAGTGTTCTTTTTGTGTAGTGCGATTCTTTCATAATTTTCACAATGTGTCTAATTTTACAGGCCGCATTCTTTTATGATTGTGCCCTATTTACTGGCGGGTGATGTTGCGTTCAAGGATAATGAGGCTGTTATCAAGGACCTGCTGAGACAATTTTATGTTATGGTATTGTTATTGTATACATCTCTGAGATTCTGATATCAAATTTCCCTCACTTTATTTGTTGTAAGTATGATTGTTACATCATCTATACTTTATAAGTTATTTGATGGCAAGTTGGATGATGCACATAAATTGTTTGATTAAATGCTACTGTGGGACGAAGTTGAATACACGGTTGTGACTAGGCCATAATGACATAATCAGGTATGGTCATCTAACAAAATTGTCACTATAACGAAATTGTCACTATAAAACGATTGGGGGCTGAAATGCGGGCTGAGATGGGTGTGTTTGGGTGCTGATATGGCCTGAAGTAGATGCATTTAGGTGCTCAAATGGGTTGCTTTTGGGTGACGAAATGGAACTGAAATGGCCGTGTTTCGCGGCTGAAATGGGCGCTATAATGCGTCAGTTTTGAGGCTGTAATAGACGTACGATTCAGGGCTGAAATGGAGGGCTAAAATGGGTCAGTTTTGGGGCTGAAATGGAGTTGTAGGATGATGATAACACAACAACCTTTATCTTTACACTATCTCTTTAAATTTAAAATGTTTTATTATATGTATTAACTTAGCTATTCTTTTAGTGCAGGACCAAAGAGCAGAAATTTTACACTTTATAATGCTTGCTGATATGAGTGATCATCTTTCGAGATTATGCCTACATGCAAAATGTTGATAAAGGTCACTGGTAAGCAAACATTTCACATAGCTCAAATGGTTAAAAAGTTTTACCATATAAAGATTTACAATTTCCTAGACAATTCTTGAAATAAGACATGTTTTTGTGAAGACTCTTATTTTTTGGTTGTGGCTGGAACGTATATAAAGTTTTGTGATATTTTGGCATGCAATGATTACTAGGGAAATAAGCAATATTTAGAGTTCTATGTGTTAAGGAAGATACCACGTTCATAAGTACATGGGTCGATATTAGTACCTATGGCACTTCATCAGTGGCTTACCGGTGGTCACCACTACTTCGACATGATTTTTGGTTGGCTATTTTTAGTTTAAAGTAAAAACCCTAGACTGATGCCAAGTAAAAATAGAGATGGTCATGGTGAGGTTGAATAACAATGAGATGCAAAAGTTGACATTCAATGTAAAACACGAGGTATTGAGGCCCATTTCTAAAATTTCTCCATGTAGTCTTCAACCTTTCCTTTGTTACTAGTACTTATTTTAACGCTTTTCTTTTACAATTGTCTATGCTAAGAATATGAGATATTATCTCATTTCATTATGCACTTTATATTATTTGCTATAGATATTAGGGCATTCTTTGTTCTCTAAAATAATGAAATGTGCTTTTGATCATGGACTGTTTTAGTTTTTGATGTATGATATGAATTGCAAGAACTGGGGTAGTCTTATGGGGGGTGATATTCGTTTTTAAGGACATAACAAAGTTTTACATTAGTTGTATATAGCCATTTAAATCATATTAGTAGTTTGTTAATTCTATTTCTTTTATTTTCATCATAATTATTATCATTGCAAAGTTGTACCTATTATTTCCTAATTTTCAATATACACAAGTTCAAACAAACTCAAGACTATATGGATATGGTTGGATTGCTAATGCATATGAAGGTTAACAAAAAAATACTTTTCTTTTCATTAAAACATATTATTCATCTTTAACGTGTACTGCCCGCTTTAATCCAAGCAGGTCAAGATGTCAAGGTCACAACTGAGACTGTAAAACCTTTCACGTGTACTGCCCGCTTTGATACTCAAGTACTTCTCCACTTCAATCGTTTCATTCTCTGTTCAGTTTTTGCAAGATAGATAGAGTTGCCTTCAGGTGGCAACAGCGATGCATTTATATGAAAATGGGTCAATTTGTGGTGACACCCAACCAAACTGTGTTACTTAAAATAATTATCTATTTAGTTTCAGAATATAGATTTTCTAATTTTTTGTAATAAGTAGTTGTTTTCGAAATTAAGTGAAAAAAATGTCAAAAGGTAACTTAACTAAGTCATGAATTATCAGTAGTAGATTGCCCGCGCTTCAGATGGCAATAGCAACCCATTTAAATGATTGGTAAATGATTTCATTTATGGAGAATATTTTGTGTTGATAACCTTATTTAACCAATTACTACTATGTGTATGCTGAAAAAAAATTGAATAGAAGTTAAATAAGGAAGAATGACTTAGTTAAGTTAGATATGACAGAATGGTAGACGGGTCAACTTTGAACTGAAAAGGCTTATCTACTTTTGTAAGGGACTGATAGTGTGTTATAAAAAACTCGATGGAAATTGCTTTTCAAAATGCATAAGTAACTATCTTACGTCACATTTGATTATCTCAATATACCCTTGACAAATAATATAAGAGACTAATGCCTTAAAAATACACAATGGGCAATTTGATCCTTAAAGTTAAAACATAATCCAAATCATCCTTTTTATTAATCATATTATGTGTCAAAATTTCATGTAGTTATTTGGAATATGCTTTCCAAATTGACTTTGTGTACTAGAAATGGTCATTCAGATTGAATTCCTGGAATAGAAAATTTTAGCAGCTTTATGTATCTTCTAATCTTTTGAAATTTTGCCGAGCAAAGAAGCACAAAAAGCACAGAAGAATGGCCTCTTTGTTCTGTCATAATGTGTTGCAGCCTGTAACTAATATATCTGCCCATTAAGATGGGTGGGTTATGAGTATTTTGTAATGGGTCGTAATAGATAATATATTTAGTATGGGTAGGGTGGGCTGGCTACGTAAAGCTTATTGTCACAGAACATTTTTTTTATCTCACTTTGAAGTATATCATACTTAGTCATTTGTAGTCTTATGTTATGGAGTCACTTTCTAAAAGTTACATTCATCTAATCATCAATGCAGGTAAAAGAGGTGGATCTTCAACATGTGATGACAAAAGGAGCATACATGCTTCTATATGCAAGTTATTCTTATTAATTTTTTTGTGCAGTTCTACATGTTTTTCTACAGATTATTCATTTGACTTCACACATGAATGTATGAATATGTACTGATCGTCTGATCATATAGTTATTCAATAAAGCTGTCTCTTATTTAATTCTTTTTGTATAATCTTCAAAACACGGCCGCTCCGCAGCAACGCGCGGGCAAATATGCTTGTTTTGTATAAATTTTTGGAACGGAAATTTATCTTTAAAAAAGACTTGAAATATAAAAAATGTGTTTAGTTGATGTTTGTATTCTGTTTCCAAGAAGGGAAGAGAGGGCCTTGTGTTACAAAGTAAAACAAATAAACAACAAAAAATTATTTTGTAACTCTTTGTTAAGTTATGAAATAGGAGATTTGTGTTTTGTGAATAATTTCTTAGAAATAAAGAAATTTGAACGTTATCTATATTTTCTTTGTTTTATACAAAACATTTTATGAAAAACATACATGTTTTCCACTAACCAATGCAACATTTTCTTTTAAAAATTCACTCATGTATTGCCAGAAACGAAGCCAGGATTTTATATTAAAAGTTGTTCAAAAAAAATAAAATAAATAAAATAAAAAAAATAAATAAATAAAAAGAAACTTTCTTATAAATTTGCGGATTTATAAGAGAAACAAACAATAACAATTTCAAAACAAATAAAGAAAACACTAATAAGAATTCTAAAAATCACAAGAAAGTTGTTACTGTTTTGTTTTAATTCCACCATCAGCTAAATTTACAAATTAACTTTTAACATGGTTAGTGTCTAGAAAAATAAAGACATCATGAAGAAACAAATAAATTATGTTTGCTATCGCTTGCATCTTTTAAATGAAGACAATTTAATTTTGCATAAATAATTAGGCAAGCTATACTCAGTGGTATTATCAAGGATGAAGGAGTTGGGCTATGGGGGAGGCAAGCACCAGCCTGCCCTTGCTCCGCCCCTGCATATCAATACTGAATATATATAAGGTCAATAACTTTACTTTATATTTTTGACCCATTAAAGAAACCTTAATCACTATTATTAATAACATTAGTATCCTTGACTGACTTATCTTTCATGGATTGCAAGTGTGCGTGCAAATCTGAAACGAAGTAATACGATAATATGAGATCAGTTAAATCAGAAACATAATGCTATCAAAATCCGGTTAAGTTTGTACCCGAAACTCGACCTAGTCGATTAAAAAACTATTTTAAAACGTTGCATCTCTGTAAAATTAACCAAAACTCGACCTACAAGAATTAATCTTGACTGTAGGGGTGTTGAACTTGATTCTGTGAGATGTCCACTGTATGATGAAGATCTTGAAACGGAAGATCACATATTTGTGTACTGTAATGTTGCTACTGAGACTTGGAAACTAATCTTCAACTGGTGGTGCATCACCAGTATTTCAGTCAATAACCTCCATGATGTTATTCACCTGGCGGATCAGACTCATTTTGCAACAAAGCAAAAGAGGGTCTTTGATGCTGTTGTTCAAATCACAGTCTGGTGCTTATGGAGATTAAGGAATAACATTGTCTTTTCCAACAAGCGGCCTAGCAAAGATCTCCTACTCAATGACATTAAGCTCTTGTCCTTCAATTGGATAACTTCAAGATGTAAAAATTCTTGTTTAAACCGGATAGAGTGGTTTAATAACCCGTGTAACGCTCTATCCCATCTTTTGTAACTTCTCTTCTAGCCTCTTGCTAGTTTTTTAATTCAATTGCCGTTCTAAAAAAAACCAAGCTATCAAGGCTGTTCTTGTGTTTTTGAAGCACTGTACAAAAACTGACAAAGAAAGCTTCAAATTAAAGGTTAAATGTAAAGTGTATTGCGTTCGAACATACATCACTTACATAAAATATCATTCTTCAAGCTTAAAAAACATAAAAAAATATATATATATATATATATATAAATAAATAAATAAATAATAGGATTGGATTTTCTATAGCTAGAGGAGTGGGAGCCCAGTTGGTATCTCGGCTTCCCACTAACTTCTTGTAAGGGCCCGTTTGGTTTGTAGGTGGGTTTAGATTAAGATTTGGATTTGAGTGTAAAGTTGTAGATTAGGATTTGGATTTTGATTTGATTTAGGAGAGAGAAAATAATATTTAAAAACATATAATATATTAAAATATAAATTAAAATTAAAATATATTATTAAAAAATAAAAAATTAAATAAAGATAGAGAGAAATGAGTGAGAAGGGCTCACAAAAAAAAATTGTGGAAAAGTAGGGAGGGGGATGACTTTTTTGTATGATAGAGTTTGAGGGGTTGATGCCTAATTTCAAAACCCACAATTGCTACCAAACAATGATTTTCATTTTTCAACCTACTTTAAGTCCAAACCCACAAAATACCCTATAACAAACGGGCCCTAAATCTTTTGGGTTTCTAATAAAGTGATGTTAATAATAATAATAATAATAATAATAATAATAATAATAATAATAATAATAAAAATCTTTGTTTTAATTTTTTTTTGTTTTTTTTTTTTTTTTTAATACTCACTCTTAAAAATATAAATTCATTTCAACCTTTTTGCAACTTTCACCTTAATTATTTTTTTCGTATTATATAATAGTTGCTAAATGCAGTATATAACTGATGTGTTTTAAATAAATTTTCGTTAATAAAACGAAGAGACTAAAATTGTGTATCATTCGAACATAAATTTTGAAGCCCCAATTTGCAAGTTAGGCTAGTGAAAATTTTAAAACAATAACACAAAGCTTTTATTCAAGCGAAACACCACAAATTACATACGACCTTTCTTTTACAAGACCAACATCAGCCCAAAGAACACGAAACTAGTACATCATATTATAATACAAAAGGTGACCATATAAGCCTAGCCAGAGATATCAATGGCCTTGACCTCTTTCTTTTTCTCTTCCACTTTCGGCACGGTCACAGTTAGCACACCGTTCTCCATGGTCGCCTTCACTTCCTCCATTTTCGCATTCTCGGGCAACCTAAACCTCCTCATAAACTTACCTGAGCTTCTCTCAACTCTATGCCACTTATCATTCTTCTCTTCATTCTCCCTACTTCTCTCACCACTTATCTGCAACACCCTTCCTTCCTCAACTTCCACCTTAACCTCTTCTTTCTTAATCCCGGGTAAGTCCGCCTTGAACACATGAGCCTCAGGTGTCTCCTTCCAGTCGATCCTTGTGTTCGCGATTGCTGCGGTTTCTCGTGAGGAGTCAGGGAGGTTGGTAAGTGCACTAGAGAAGCCTTGGAATGGGTCCCACAAGTCGAGGGAGAATGGGTCGAATACGTTGCTCCTCCTGCCTGTGAAAAAGCTTGGGATGATCGACATTATTATGTTTCTTATTCAAATTTTGAATAGCTGAACTTGAATATGTATAAATTGCTTTTAAAACTAAGATTGTTTGTGTTTTGTCTGTGATGTGGATGTTTAATTGGATATGGGTAGTATTTATAGGTGGGGAGAGGTGTTTGGAGTGGCATGTCGTAATTTCTAGGCTTCTCTTGAAGTGTGACGAAACAGAATGGTTTCCAGATATTTCTCAAACCTGCGAGAGCTCCAAACAGAGGAAGTACATAAGATGGGTTTTAATCTTTGTACTAATTGCCCAATAAGCTACTTTATAGGCCCAATAGAAAATCACCCATATGTAATTGTTTTTAAATTTTATAAGTTGTTATGTAACGAAAATAATTGCGTGAAAAAAAAATAATATATATATATACATATATATATATATATATATCAAAACATTTTTAATACACTGCAATTTTAGGTTATCGTAAACATTTATGCCACAAATGAATTAAACCCACAATGAGTTAGATTGAACACCATCTAACAAGTAGTATTAAATATTACTCTTCATCTAACAAAAATTAAATATTCGGACATTTTCTAATGTCTATAAATATTACTATTCATCAAACATTACTCTTTAGCTCCATGTCTTTTATCTTTTTCCTCAAAAGAAAACTCAATCATTTCTCTTTTCTTTCGGGGATAATTTATATGGAGGCCATCTAAGTTTACGACCTTTAACATATAGGCCATTCATTTATTAAAATGAACTTATAGGTCTTCCAACTATATGTTTGTTTTTGTTTACACCAATTTCGACAAAATTTATGCCCAAAAACTATAAAATATAAATAAAAAACCAACCTCTAACTTATCAAAGCAAGACGAATGAAAACTTTGATGTGATACCGATTATAACATTATTTTAATTAAGTGCGAATTATATTATTAAAAGTACTTTAGAAGGTGAATTTATATTAGACCCTTATTTTAAATGATATTTCAAGTGTGAAATTTAGCGACTGATTTTTTATTCGTATTAGTTTAATATATTAGTGTTAATTTTATTCTTGCCGTTTGATAATTATCCTGATTAAATTTGACCTTAATTAGTGTAAACGAAGATAAATACATAATCCGGTCGCCTATAAATTACCTACAAAAATTGGGTGTCCTATATGAGAAAAACTTAAAAGTTAGGTGGCCTCCCGATATATTATCCCTTTTGTGTACTTATGTGCATTTCTCCAAAATGGGTGTAACGCTTCTAAAAAATAGAAAAACTTCAAATGAAATACACTTCGTCGGATTCATTAGTATGTGGCACGTACCACATGGAGCTCGCACATAGATTTTTCAACGAATGGGTAGTGATGGAATAACGTTTAACAATGAAAGTCTCGATTTAAGGGTAGTGTCTCAAATTCATATCTGATGTATCATAATATTTACAACTTCGTCAATTGAGTGTTACTAATTTGGTTGTATCACTTCACATTTTTCATTTAAAAAAAAATTAAAATGCAAATATGCAAATTGTCCAATGTTAGTATATTTGTAGTGTCATTGGTTTAGTAAGGCTCTTTATTTATGTTTAAATTTTCGTTATTGTATGTTTGCTTTCAGTATTGGTTTTCTGTTTTGATGTCGTAGTTGTGGCATTAAAAAATTGATAATTGTTGTTTCTTATCAAGTGATTATGCAAAAGCAAGGAAAATGTGTTTGCATATGACACTTCTAAAGATATTTTTTATGTGTCGCTATATCAAAACAGTTAAGAGAAAAAACATGGGCTTGACAAACCAAAACAAGCTAAGAAAAGAGTGGCAACCTAAAAAAAAAAAAAAAAAAAAAAAAAAAAAAAAAAAAAAAAAAAAAAAAAAANTGTCCGGTACTTAACCCGCATGATCAATCTTGCTAGACACCTTAGAGCATGCGCAACCATAACACGGGTTAAAGTTTAACACAGTGGCATGTCAGCGCCACATCAGCTTTAACCTTTTCACCTTAACTCACAAAAAAACACCCCCAATCATACAACCTTAACTCAACAACAATTTACTAACATATTCCGGATCATCAACGGTATATTAAATAATTTTTATAAACATCTTGTTTCAAATAATCACTTTCTTGAAAGTTCTGTAAACAAATGCAAATGCTGTGTTAAAATTTTGAAGAAGAAGAAGAAGAAGAGAAAAAAAAAATTAAAAAAAAAAAAAAAAGTTGCAAATACGCACTTGTCCAAAATAATTACTTTCGTTGAATGTTCTGAAAACAAATGCAAATGCTTTGTAAAAATGCACACTTGTCCATAGTTATATCAGACCTAGTGTAAGAAGCCCGAAAAGGCGAAAAGATATGTTGGCCCATCAGCTAGCAAGATAATATGTTTGGATATATCTATGCATATCTGTCTCGAACACTTGAGAAATATCCTCTAATTATTATGCATGTCACGTCAAGTTTCAAGAGAAGCCTAGAAATTACGACATGCCACTGCAATAATCTTTTTCCCTCCTATAAATACAACCTAACATCCAATCTATCTTCCACATCACAGACAAAATACAAACAATCTGAATTCTTATAGCAATTTATAGTTTTATACATTCAAGTTCAACTATTCAACATAATGTCGATCATCCCAAGCTTTTTCACAGGCAGGAGGAGCAACGTATTCGACCCATTCTCCCTCGACTTGTGGGATCCATTCGAAGGCTTCTCTAGTGCACTTACCAACCTCCCTGACTCCTCAAGAGAAACCGCAGCAATCGCGAACACAAGGATCGACTGGAAGGAGACACCTGAGGCTCATGTGTTCAAGGCAGACTTACCCGGGCTTAAGAAAGAAGAGGTTAAGGTGGAAGTTGAGGAAGGAAGGGTGTTGCAGATAAGTGGTGAGAGAAGCAAGGAGAATGAGGAGAAGAATGATAAGTGGCATAGAGTTGAGAGAAGCTCAGGGAAGTTTATGAGGAGGTTTAGGTTGCCCGAGAATGCGAAAATGGAGGAAGTGAAGGCGACCATGGAGAATGGCGTGCTCACAGTGACTGTGCCCAAGGTGGAGGAGAAGAAGAAGGAGGTCAAGGCTATTGACATAGCAGGCTGAAATCTTTGTTGCAATTTGAGTAGTTACTGTTGTAATAATATATGTAAGTGTGAGATTATGTAATTGTATCCATCTACTGATATTGAGATGATGTAATTGCCCTTTCTCTTTTATCATTTGACTTTGTACTCATGCTATTTACTTTTTTGTGTTTAAATAGATTAAGTGGTAGATAATACTCAAAAAAACCGCTGTAGCACGATTAATCGTAATGGTATTTCCTTTACTTGGCGTTTCGACTCCTCTCTTCCTGGGGTCCCAGGTTCGAGTCCTGGCAGCGGTAGTTTTTTTTTGTTTTTTTGTTTTTTTTTGTTTTTTTTGTTTTTTTTTCCCTCCTTATGGTTATTCAAATACTATTATTATACTTTTGTTTAAAATTTTTATTGATTAAGAGTACCATATAGGCTTAACACTCACAAGAAAATGATAGATAGTTTTGAAACCGTTTAAGATCGCGTTATCGACCGTCACTATAAATACTATACAAGTTAAACTAGTGAAATTGTACATATGTACACCGTCATGATAACTGGATATGATAAAACTTGCACCTTTGGATGCTTGCAAAACTTTTATTTATTTATTTATTTATTTTTGTGGTAAATCAATTTTTTGCTNTTTTCTCTCGCTAAAGGTTCGTTAAAATTAAATTAGGCAATTGGGAGGATTTTATGTCAAATCTTTTATGTTGGACATTAAGGGTGTGTTTGTTAACAGTAAGCGATAGCGGTGAGCTGTGAGCAGTAGCCACAGCTCACCGCTTCTTATAAAAGCATTGGAAGAATGAGAATTCCAAAAAACTAGCATAGCCCACCGCTCCTTTACCAAACGACTACTAAAAACCAAAATGTTCATCGCTTCAAAAAGCTTCACACCGCTCCATGCCAATCAGGTTCGGGTTAATTTGGATCGAGTCAACATCTGGATGAGGCCAATACCTTAATCCGACCTATTTGAGCTCGGGTTTGGGTCAATACACGTCAGGTCCATTTGGGTTCAGGTCAACCGAATATGAGCGAATGATAACATTGCCTATTTGTTCTATTTTAGATACATAATTTATAAAAGTTGTATTCAAAAAATTAAAAATAAAAACCTTTGTTCAGGTGAAACTGGTCGATCCAAATCCGAGTTAGGCAAATATTTTTAACCGGATATTCAATCTTGTTTAGTACTTGTGTTATTCCAATTGACCTGAATAACCCGATTAGAATTTTTGAGTTGAGTAACGCGACTCGAATATGCTTAATCTGGGTTGGGTTCAGGTCACATCGAGTTTTTCTGACACCCCTATATTTACCACTTGCAACCACCGTTTTGGAAACCGGAGCGGGCCATCCTGTTCAACCGGCAATTGCGAGTTTGGGTGGCTTTTAAAGTTTGGCCAAACCGGCTATTAGAGAACCGATCAAACTCGGTAAAAACCAGGAACAGGAACCGGAACCGGTTAAACAAACCGATTAGCAAATCTTTGGATATGAATCTCGCTGGAAAAGTGTAATTTTGTCGCAAACTCGTCGGCAATCTGTTAACTTGCATATCATTATTTTTAGGAAGATGTGAATGTTGTTTTTATCGTTTATTTAAGAGAAATATTACATTCACAATTTATACAATTTTTATTCACCGATGCATAGCTAATATTATAAATCAATCATGTTTAATCCTCTAAGTGGTTAGTGGTTGACCTTTTCAAATTTACTGCTAGTTACCATCAAAACACATCTGTAAAATCCAAAGTTAGTCACCGGTATATATATTGTTGTCAAAATCCGGGAGCCGGTTCAACAATCTGGTCTGACCGGTTGTCTTGCTAAACCGAGAACCTTTGGTCGTCTAGTTTGATTATCGGATTGGTTTTTAAAACTTTGCTATTAACTCATCTATTTGAGACTTGCAACTTTATGCCGTGGGTTGAAACTTCATAAGCTAGAGAAAAACAATATTCACAGTCGCAACTACTTGTATAATATAAAACTAATAGCACAGCCTATGGAATTCAGCTCATTAATGGTGGACCAAATCTCTCTTACAACGCCCATTACACAAAACATATAACCCAGCGCATTATACCATTTATTTCGTGTTTAAATAAATTTAGAGGTAGGCAGGTAGCTAACATCAACAAAAACCGTTGTAGCATGGTTACTGGAATTGCTATTCGCAAACTCGGCATCTTGGCTCCTCTCTTCCTGTGGTCTCTGGTTCGAGACTTGGCAGCTGTAAAAAAACATTTTATATAAATTTTATTTGGTTCTTAAGATTATCTAAATATTGTTATTATATTTCTGTTTAAAATTTTATTTCTTTAAGAGTACCTTATACTCGAAAGAAAGTGATATATAGTTTCGAAACCGTATAAAATCGAGAATTTAGTCGTTTGATGTCTGCTCGTTCTCCCCTCTTCAATTCCCAATGAACGTTATTGACCATCCCGATAAATATTATACAAACTAAAACTAGTGAAATTGAATGTACAACGTCATGATAACTTGATTAGAAAAAACTTACACCTTTGGAGTTTGGAGGCTAGCAAAGCCCTCTCGAGAAACCGTGTTATAACCTTTTGCTTTTTGTGTAATCAAATTCTTTTACCACGGTTTACCCGAGCACACATGAGTATTGCACTTGTCTATTTAATATTATTAGAACTAAATATATCACGGAACAAATCTATATACACTCTAATGCCC
>LBNU01002382.1:275535-297333 GCA_014162995.1 Artemisia annua
TCTTTTAATGAACAAAGTCTTATCAATAGCTCCTCTCCTATAACCATATTGTAATAGAAAATTTAAGAGTCTTTCATACCATGCTCTGGGAGCTTGATGAAGGCCATACAATGCTTTGACAACTTTGTAGACTTTGTTTGGATGTTCAGGATCTTCAAAACCAGGAGGTTGTTTAACATAGACCTCTTCTGTAATCTTGCCATAAAGAAAGGCACTCTTGACATCCATTTGATAAACTGGAAATCCCATGTAAGAGGCAAAATCAAGGAATAATCTGATTGCTTCAATTCTTGCTACAGGAGCAAATACTTCATCATAATCCACTCTTTCTTCTTGTTTATATCCTTGTGCAACCAATCTTGCTTTGTTCTTGATGACATTACCTCTTTCATCTCTTTTTACTCTAAAGACCCATCTTGTACCAATTACCTTCATGCCATCAGGTAAATCACATAAGACCCAAACCTCTTGAAGCTTAAATTGTAGAAGCTCTTCTTGCATAGCTTTAACCCAGCTTTCTTTAGTTAAAGCTTGAGCTATATTCTTGGGTTCTTCTTCAGAGATAAAGCAAGCAAAGAAACATGTTTGTTGATCCTTATGATTCATCCTGTTTTGTTTGTAAACAAAGCTAAGCAAAGCATTATGGGGCTTAGTGATACTCTTAGCTTTGGATCTTGTAAGAACACCAGAAGTAGGAGAACCAATAATTTTATTTGCAGGATGGTTCTTATGCACTCTTGAAGTGTGAGTTGTTGGTACTGTAAGATTATCTTCCAAATTTGTGAGATCAGGACCTTGTTGAGAGAAAATTCCTTCTTCCTGCAGCTCATCATCTGATTCTTCAAAAGGAGGCATGGATTGACCAGGAAAATCATCAGTGTTGGTCCAAGTGTTTGAACCCCAGAAGTACTTTCAAATTGAGCAGCAGTACTCTGATCCAAAGTACTGGGATCCAAAGTGCTGTTGTCCAAAGTAGATTTTCCCTTTGTCTTCTCTGCTTCATTGGCTCGTCTTAGATCATCTTCATAGGACTTTGCAAGTGTTTCCTGAAAAAGCATGCTATTGAGTTCATCTTGATCTTCATCAGAGATTATGGGAGCTGTGTCAACAGTACTTTGCTCAACAGTACTTTGCTCCTTGTTAACAGTACATTGTTCCTTGTCAATAGATTCTGTATCAGGAATATCTGTGGAACTAACATTGACACCATGAACTATGAACTGTGAATCTTCTTCTTCTGAATGAACAACTTGATTCTCCTCCCTAACAGGCACATAGTTCATAGAAGGAGTTAACACATCAAGATCAAACATCCAATCAGGACCTTTACCTCTTTGGTTTGGCTGATCTTCAAGGAATTCAACATGTAGACAGTCTTGAACCTTCCTTGTAACCCTGTTATACACCCGAAAACCTTTACTATTGGTATAGTAACCCAATAGGTATCCTTCATCTGACTTGCCATCAAACTTACCCAAAGTATCAATGGTGTTAAGGATAGTGAGAGGACATCCAAAATGTTTCATAAAGCTGATGCTGGGTTTCCTGCCCATAAGTAACTCATAGGGTGTCTTCATCTGGGGTTTGGTGATAGAAACTCTATTTAAAATATAACAAGCAGCACTTACTGCTTCAGCCCAAAACTGAATAGGTAAGAGTGAATTTGCAAGCATTGTTCTTGCTGCTTCTATCAAGGTTCTGTTCTTTCTTTCTGCAACTCCATTCTGCTGAGGAGTTCTAGCAATGATAAATTCCCTCTTGATTCCTTTGTTGGCACAAAAATCATCCATAAGCTTATTCTTGAATTCAGTTCCATTATCACATCTAATACCTCTAACTTTGAGTCTCAATTGATTTTCCAGGGATATTATTAGATCATGAATAGCATCAAAAGTATCATCTTTGAATCCCAAGAAAAAGACCCAACTAAATCTACTGCAATCATCTGTCACAACTAAGCAGTACTTCTTTTTGTTTAGGCTTGATACAGAAACAGGTCCAAACAAATCCATATGCAACAACTCCAAAGGTTCTCTGATATTTCTTTCCCCAAGCTTTTTGCATGAAGCTCTATGTTATTTCCCTTTCGTACACGCCAAACATGAATGATCAGTCTTGAAAGTTTTGGAAAGTAAACCTCGAACTAGATTGCCTTTGACCAGCTTGTTGATATTCTTGAAGTTCACATGACCTAGTCTTCTGTGCCACACATCATTGGTTCTTGGTGCCCTTAAAATCACCAAGTTATCATCTTCAAACTTAAACTCAGGGGAGAGAATAAGACATTCTGTTTCAGTGAACAACACAGGATGCTTCTTGTCACAAATCTGAGATACTGATAAGAGATTGAACTTGAGCTCCTTCACATAACGAACATTATCAAAATCAATACTTCCTGTCTTGATAGTTCCTTTGCCAGTAATTCTCCCTCCAGTAGCATCATCCCCAAATGCAACTCTTCCTCCAAAGTATTCCTTAAAATCTGACAGTAGCTCCTTGTCTCCTGTCATGCTTCCAGAGCAACTACTATCAACAATTAAATGATCTTTAAGCTCCTCTTCTGGGTTGCCCTGCACAATAATAAGAAAGTTAGTTTCTTTTAGGAACCCAAGCCATTACTGACTTGTGTTCCCCTTGTGGAGATACATACTTAAATTCTTTGAATATGTAATCTCCACTGTTTTTGAAAACATGATCAATTACTTTCTTTTGTTCCAAAACTTGTTCTGTGTTTTCAACATAACTTTCTTTTACAACAAGATTTTCCTTATCACCCACACATTCTGAAAGTACTGTTTTTCCCCCAGCAGCACTTTCTTTCTTGACCCACATGGTTTTAACATTTTGTTTTGAGCTATATGGTTTAGGTACTCTATCTGGGGTGTAAGGCCTTCTAGATTGGGTGTAACTTGATTTCCTTGGTCTTACATTAGTAGTATCTTGACTGGGTGAAAACTTCCTAACAGTACTTTGTAAAGATACTGTTTTGGGCTTACCAGTACTTTGAAAAGTGTTGCCTTGAGGTACTGGTGGTTTGGAAAAAGGTCTTTTCTGATGAGGGTACCTATAGTCTTTTGTGAAGTTACTATGGTTGACCCTACTTGAATAGTTCCAAACTGGTTTAGTCTCTTTTGGCCTCTGGTTAGGAGATTTGGTCTTTGGATATTGACTTAAATATTCTGAATGAAAGTTATAATCTTTTATCAAGTGATTAGGACTATAACAAACAAAACATAATTTCTGATTTGTCAACCCAAATCCTGTTCTTTGAGGTTTATAGCCAAGACCAGTATGATTTCTAGGTGAATGATTAAAAGAATTTCTAAAGTTAGCAGTATTTTGAAAAGTTTTTTGTGAAGGTACTGCTGAGTGACTAGAAGTTCTTTGAGAAAAGTTTGAGAATACTGATGGTTTTGGAAAAACTTTAGAAAACCTTTTATCATTGTTTGCATTCCTTGAATCCCTTGCATTCCTTTTATGTGTATCATCCTTAGGAATCTCAACTTTTTCTTCAGATGAACTTGTATTAGATAGACCCTTAAGCTTATTCCTAAACTCTAGATTGTCTACTCCAAAACAAGAAACATCTTTCCTAGGTGGTTGAAAACTTCCAGTGGCATGAGGAACTGCATGATACTCCTCATCTTTCTTAAATTCAGGTGGTGTTGGGCTAATGGGTTCCTCACTACTAGATGTGTTTTCTTCTGAGCAAGTTTCAAATTCACTAGTTGAGAGTTCTTCTGAACTACCTTGTTCCTTATCACTAGTTGGGTTCTCTTCTAAGCTACTATACTCAACACCATAACCTAGTCCTGTTTTAACATGTGCTCTTCTTTGTTTTTCACAAAAACTAGCATGTGAAAGACCAGCTTCTTTCCAACTAGCAAGTTTTTCTAACAAAACATCTCTTTCTTTAGTCATTGATGAGTGCTCAAACACTCATCATTTTTGGTTAATGTGAACTGCAAAAACATTTGAAAACACTCAAAAACGCATCAAAATTCAGAAAATATCCAAGGATCGTGTTTTATATGTCTCAAATGCAAAATGTTTAAAAACAGATGAAAAACGAACAAAGTTTGCATAATTGGCAGTTTCAGTCCCCCAACTTTCAAAGATTGGCAAAAATAGTCCCTGAAATTCAAAAATGTGGAGTTTTATCATTCAAGGTCCCTAAAATATTCTAAGTTGTCAAATTGGTCCTTGAATGAATTTTTGGGTAAATGGCAGAAAAGGTCCCTTAACTTTTGAAATTGTCAAAAATGGTCCTTGGGTATTTCAAATTTTGGAAATTATCATTTATGGTCCTTTGGTTACTCAACTTGGCATAATTGGTCCTTTGGAACACTTTTGGAAAGTTACACTTCTGGTCCCTCGGTTTTCTGCAATTACATAATTGGTCCTTGTGTTATATAACTACAAACCATTGGACCCACCACACACACCCTTTATCTTAAACCCAAAACATAACCCAACTCCACCCTTGGCCCAATTTCCTTTCCCTGGCCCAAAGCTTAAACAAAACACTTATAATAAAAAAAATCCCCCCACCCCGTTTTCTTACTACTCCTTCCCCAGTCAAACACAAGTCAAACCTCCACCCTCCCCCTCCCACTTGGTACCTGCTACTGCTCACCCCCTCACCTCCAACTCAGCTTCACCACACCTTGTCCCCCCAACCTCCATATGATCCAAATTTCATTTATTGATCATAAAACCCTCCAAGAAACCAGAAAAGTTGTTATGACTTTTTGGCGCCAAAAGCAAAATGAAAGGCTGGGATTAGTTTGAGAGATCCAAGGGCTGAGATATGAAGTGGGAAGGGCTCAGAAGTCTTCACTAACCCTAAAGGTTCCCTATATAAAGAAAGAGAAGCAAGGAGCAGAAGAGTAGTAGATTATTTTTGTAGTTTTTAAATCGTTTTCATGTAATTTCTTATTTTAGTTGTAAAACTCAGCTTCAAGGTGTAATCTCAAGTACTTTAATGTAGTTAAGACTTATTCAAATCAAAAATTTCCGTTTGTTTGTGAAATTTCAGTTTATGCAATTAGTACTTAAAATCTCATCTTGGTTCAATTTAATTAAAAGTTGCTAGGTGATGCTTGTTTAAGTTTGTTTAAGCATATTTATAAGCTTTCTAAAGCTTTCTACTCACTTAAAGCAGTTTAGTATAAGAAAACAAAAAAAATGCATTAAAATCATAAAAAATAGTGAAAAATAAAAAAATACAAAAAGAAGGAAGAAGAAGCTGGAGCACTGTTTATTCTGGATGGCAGTGGGTTAGTGGTTTCATGGGAAGCCTATAGGTTGTTCTAAGGATCTTGGTTCTGTGTTTTCAGCTTGGAGGCAAATTGTAAGCTTTTTGTAAACAGTCATTTTCCTTGAAAATCACAAAATCAGGTTGTTTTAAGTGGTGTTTGGATTTGCATGTCATACTGCGTTCTTGTTGGTTTTTGTTGGTAAAATTGGTGGAAACATGTTACAATAGGTTCTATTAGTTCAGGAAGGTCATAAAAAACCATTGTCATTTGTAAAATAGTCAATATCACCCTTGATCTCATTTTTATCATTCACTGTTAGAAATCTAAGTTGCATAATCATCCATATCATTGCATTAGTTGTTAATAAAGCTTTTTTTAGTCTCAATTTAACCTATTTCATCATTCTCAGTAAGTAGGAATCACTGAAAGCTCACAAAAGTCAACTTTTCATGTTTTCATAAAAAGTCAAATTTCAGTTAGGAAAACTTTTTAAATTAACTAGTAGATTTTCTGTAGGACTTAATATTAGGATTTAAGACTTGTGCTTTTGGATAATTAATCTTTTGCTGCTCATTTTCATTAAGCTATTTTTAATTATTTTTTTTAGTTGGTTAAACTGCTTATTCAGTGCTTAACTTTTAGCTGTTTTTCATGAAGTTGCCCTGTGCACAGATCTGTTAGTCAACTTCATAAGCTCGTACAAGCTTTATTATTTGGCTTTAGCTTTTGTATTTTGCTTCTTTGTGAAGCCCTTCTGGCCAGTGTGTTATGTGTATGCTTGTTTTTCCATATTGTGCTTATTTTGTGCTCAATGTTTTCTCAAAACCACACACTACACTGAGTCATCAGTGTAGTGAGTCCTTTTTCATAAGCTCGTAAAAAGCTCACCTTTGAACCTTAGCCTGTGTAATTTTTGATTTTATAAAGCTCATATACCAGTCTCATTGGTCCAAGGTTCATTTTGTAATTTGCAGCTTATTTGATAAGCCAAGTAGCACTTTGCATTTTGTCCATCTCATTGTGTACACTGACCCATCAGTGTAAACAAGCCAGATTCATAAGCTCTTTTTGAGCTTCTCAGTGGGTCCCAGAGTGAGCTTTTTGGTTCTTCGAAAAGCCCTTAAGCTCAGCTCTTTGGTTCTAGGCTTTTCTTAGCTTGTTAGCTTATTTGATAAGCTTATTTGAACCTTCAAAGTGCCTGCAGACCTGCTAGTTCATCAGTGGTACTTGGATTTGCTTATTTCAAATTTCTAGCTTATTCCATGTTCTTTTCTCTTTTCTTTGGCTTTTCTTAAGCTCATCTCACTGGGTTCTAGCTTATTTTGTTCTTTGGTTCAGCTAAATAGCTTGTTTATACCTTGTTCATAATCACAAAATCCACTTTAAAGCTTGAAAAAGCTTATCTGTGGTGAACATAAGCTCCCACTGAGCTTATCCTTGTGATTTAAAAAGTTCATCTTTCTAAAAGTACTTATTTTCAGTTGTAAAATAGGTTTGTAAAATAAAAATCCAGAAAAATAAAAAAATAAAATAAGTGATAGTTTCTATTTAAGCTTTTAGCTTATTTTTAAGTTTTTTTTCTTACGCACTTTCCATTTTTATAATTTTCCTAGCTTCCTGTACTTATTAAATATTTATAGAAAAAGTTTGGTATTTATTACTAGTCATTTAGTATTTATAATAAATCAATAATCGTTTTAGTAATTAATAAATTGTAATTAATTAATAATAAATACATAAATAGTGTAATAATTATATTTTCAGTTTTAAAAATTGTTTTATATTGTTTTAGACTTTTCTAGGTTTTAATTTCATTTATCTAGGCTTATTTTACATTTTCCTAATTTTTAGGTAATTATTAAATAGTTTAAATTAGTTTTTAATTAATAATAATTAAATAAATAGTTTAATAAATAATTTTAATTTTCCAATAATTTACTTTTATTATTAGGTTTGTGAAAATATCATTTTCATACCCGTAGTCCTTTTATTTCATCAGTTTCACTTTTTCTCACGTACATCAGTTACCGTTCTCAATTTAAACGTACGTTTCTAGGTTTTAGCCCGTTTCTTCTTAATCTAAATTCACATAATCAATCATATAGCTTTCCTAAGCTATTTCATTTCATAATTTTAAATAATTCTCATCAAAACCCCGTTCTCATTCAAAATCACCCGATCACAGATCCGTTTTTGTACAATTGCACACCTCGTTGGGATTAAACGACCCAGGAATATTCTATACTCCTTGGTTTAGCATTGGCTCAATTGTTTGACTTTAGTTGACCAAATCCATGGTCAGTTTTAGTTGACTGTTCAGAGCCAATCAATCATCTTTTCTAATTCAGACACCTTACATCCTAACTTCCATTCACTTAGTTTTAATTGATAATCCTGTTGCTTATATTGTTCTGCCCAAGCTACTTCATTGTTTTCATGCGTAATTATTTTGGCTTCCATTGACTCTAAAGTTAATTGATAACTAAGCACTTCAGACCTAGCTTTATTATGTTTATCTCTTTCAGACACATAGTCATTAAGTAGCTTTTGATAAACATCATTACACTTAGAACATACCTCAGTAGCAGTGGGTGAACTTGGTGAAGTAGCTACCATAGCCAGCAGAACAGGTTCATCTTCACTTTCCATGCTCCAATCAAAGCCTCCAAGATCTTCATTTGAATCCAAAGCAGCATATCCTGGTTCCTCATCAAAAGTTGTGCTCTAATCAAATTCCTCCATTGCAAGCATAGAGATAGTTACTGGTTCATCATCAAATTCAGCACTCCAGTCAACTTCTGAAAGATTTTCTTGAGCCACTAATGCTTTTGGTTTTGGTTCAGGAACTTCCTTGATTTCAACCTTGGGTTTCTCAATCATCCTGTTTGCTTGATACTTAGCAAACTTGCATTCCCTTGCAAAGTGTCCAGTCCTTTGACAATTAAAGCATTCAATCTTAGACTTATCAAATGCTATACCCTGTTTGGCTTTGAAGTCAATGCCTCTTCCTGTTTTCTTCATGAACTTCTTGATCCTAGCAGTGATCATAGCAACTTGCCATCTTATGTCAATCTCTTCTAGAGCATCATCTTCAATTTGCAACAGATCTTCTTCATAAGTAACAGGTAAAGTGGCTTGCTGAGCAAAGAATGAGCATACAACATCATCACAATTGATGTTGTTTGAGGGTGATGAAGTGGTAGTGGACATGGTTGTGTAAACATGCTGTTTGTCACCAACAGTACTTTGAACAGGATAAGCAGTACTTTTAGTGGAAGTACTGCTCTTGTTTTCAGAAGACACAAAAGCAATGTTGTGTGATTTGGAATTAGCTTGACCATTCATCTCATGCTCATAGACCTTTAAGTTGTTGTAGAGATCATCAAAGTCCATAGTATCCAAACCAGGTTGTCCTCTGATCATAGTAGCAACCACATGCCAGACAGATGGCAAACTCCTTAAGAATTTTAAGTTAGCATCTTCAACAGTTACTTCAGCACCATATAACTCTAGCATACTGAGTAGATTTTGGAATCTGTCATAAGCAGCATCAAGACCTTCTCTCTCTCCAACAGTAAAAGTTTCAAACTGTTGCTTCAGCAAATTTCTATGCATCTTCTTGGAAGCATCATTACCTCCAAACCTTGTTTTGATAGCAGCCCATAATTGTTTTGCATCCTTAGCATCATGAAACTTTAATAGGTGACCATCAGGAATAGCAGACAACAGTATGTTGAGAGCTTTGTCTTGATTTCTTTTCACAGTAGCGGATAGTTGTTGCTTAGGTGGTTTAGGTTGTCCAGGAACTTCTACAGGTTCTTCAATAACTTGATTACCATTGACAATTACATCCCATAGTGCATGGTCTGTAATAGCAATGTACTGTCTCATCTTCATGCTCCATAGATCATACTCTCCCTTCTTGATTATAGGGATGCGAACAGTAGTGATGGATGGGATTGGTGCAGGTTCAGGTGTCGACATCTTGTAGGGTTTGTTTAGGAAATCGGTTTGGTTTAGGGTTTCTTCTTAATCAGAGTTTCCACACAAGCTCTAATACCACTTGTTGGATCGATATATTCTGACCAAACTAACTATGTAGCTTGTTAAGGGCTTAGTAATCTTGGATAAATCCTAAACTACTAACAATGAAACACTGAATGACTTTGTTAAATATGCGGAATCTACTTAAACAAAGCTTAAGAAGAATAATAAACTTCAACGATTCTATTAACTCTTTGAATCTGCTTTCGTACACAGACTCACAAACAACCCTAACAACTCTAATATCAAACTTGTAGTTTTTGTCTAAAACTTATATCTCTAATGCCAACCTAGGGATCCTTTTATAGGCACAAGGAAACCCTAGTCAGTTTACAATACTTGAACGACAAGTAAACTAACTCTAACTTAGATTATTCTAGAATTTACATAATATTCCTTAATCTAATCTTGCATGTCGTCAGTCTTTAACCCTTGCAGTACTTTGACTTTTATCAAGGAGCAGTACTTTGACCATGTATACTCCAGCAGTACTTTGATATCCAGCAGTACTTTGATACTATACCCCAACAAGTTATTTGACTATGATCTTCATGTTACATCTAAAAAGGTAAATAAACTAAACCAAAAGAAATGTTGAATACATGAATATGCAACAAACCAATGTCTCGAGAGCATAAGCGGAAATTAGTCCATGATCATGAGCACCAAAATGCGACTCTAGTAGTTTGACCACGCTTTGATTAGTATAATGCTGCCCTTAAATAATTAAATGGATCTCGTCTATCACATTGTCATCTTGCGCATGTACAAAGGTAATAGATAACATCATTTAAAATATGTACAACATAACTTACATCAAAATCAAGACTGCCATGTCTTAGCTTCTATAAGAATCCTAAATAATCTCATCTGACATACATAATATCCATTGACTAGCTTGGTCTCGCAGAGAGAATAGGAAGAGACGTAATCGGGTAGTCTCTCGAGTGGTAACATCAAGGTCTATGGAATCTACGATTTTAAGAAAGTCCTTTAGATGTTGATTTGGATCTTCGGAACGAAGTCCATGGAATGCACATCCACTTTGCACCAACCGGATGGTGTCGGATCGCAATGGAGACACATTGGCTCCTTGAGTGAGCTTAATGGTGTTTTGATAACCTTAGTGGCTGGTGTGTGCTTATTCACACACCTTTTTCTGGCCAAATTAAGACCAAAACAGACACAAACTAACCATAAATGCCAAAGATATTGTGTTTTTGTGTTTGTGATCGTGCAGGAACGGATATTTCAGAAATTGGCATAAAACAAGCCAAAAAGGACAAAAACGAGCACGAGTTTGGAAAACATGTCAAAAGCCAGAACCTGGGAAGCAAATTACCACTTTTGAGCTCAGAATGTCAAAACACACCTTGGGGAATCACAAAATGCCAGAAATAGTTCTTCGAGCAAAAGTTTGCAGAATTGGCAGAAATGGTCCCTCAACTTTCAGAAATTGACAGAATCAGTCCCTGAACATTTGTTTTGGAAGAAAAGTCAACAAAGATCCTTTGGAAGTCACAAGTTGTCATAATTGGTCCTTCGAGGAAAAGTTTGAAGAATTTACAAGTTTGGTCCCTGAACTTTCAGAATTGGCAAGATTAGTCCTTGGAGATTCAAATTTGGAAAATTAGCATTTATGGTCCATGAATAAGTCAAACTTGGCAAGTCTCACCCCTTTGAATACTTTGGAAGATTGCCAAAATTCACCCTCCAATTTTCAAATTTACATGTATGGTCCTTGTGTTAACTTTAAACCAAATGGACCCTTGTTTATGCATTAACCCAAAACTAATCCTAACCACAAATAATAAACCCATCTAATACTCCCACCAGGCCCAATTTATCCCAAGCCCAAAATCCGTTAAACCTGTTAATAACTAATACTAGTCAAACATTAGGTCAAACCCACCAAACCACCATCTCCTTTCCCTCCCACTGCCTGCAATACCACCCCTGGTATTCACCTTCCACCATCACCACTTGCCAGTCAAATCCACCGCCCATTCCACCACATCTACCTAACAAACAAGCCACAATAAATGCTCCACACCCCCTTGCAAGCTACCAGTGTAATTTGCACCTGCTCATTTTTGTGCCAAAATGCAACCAAGGGTCAAGATTGAATTGCAGACAACCTAGGGTCAAGATTATTAATGGGAAATGATCAGAGAGGCAAGGAAACCCTAGTTTTTCACTTATAAAAGGAAGAAGAAGATTAGAAGACAATGGTGTAGTTTATAGTTAGTTTTTCATATCGTATTAATGTAATTTTCAAAATTAGTTGTTAAATTAGCTTTCAAAGGTTGTATAAAGTTCCAGTAGTGTAATTTGACCTTTAATCAATCTTAAATTCAAGTATCCTTTGTTAATTTCAAAATTTGCATTTACCCCTTAATTTCTCATTTTTAGCTTGTGTGTGTTAAGAGTCACTAATTACTGTTCCATAAGCTCAAATGAGCTTATAGATAAGTTCAAACAAGTTTATTAGTCTTATTTCCAGTTGTTATTTGCAAAAACTCAAAATAAAAAAAATAAGAAAAATAACTAAAAAAAATCAAAGAAGAAGCAGAGAAGAAAGCTGGAGCATGGTATATTTATGATGGCCATGGTATTAGAGTCTCGTGGGAGACATTAGGACATGTTGTGGTTACTTGGTTCCTTGATTTGGCTCACACAGGACCATTTGTAAGTGTATAATCTCATTTTTTGCTCATTACTGTAGTAGTACTTAAATTAGCTTGTTACCTATAACCTACTTATCTTGTTTGAACTTATCACTTAAATTAGCTTGTTTGTTACTTATCTTGTAGTAATTTAAGTACTATCAGTGGGATACTGAAGTTCATTATCACTCTACCACTGATTTGAGTGCTCATCATTCCGATTAAATTCCCGCTGAGATTGCACAAATTGGGGTCCTTGGTAATCACAAAAGTTATATAAACAAATATTGCCAACGAGGACTAGGTCATCCTAACACTAGTTACTTTTCATACTCCGTTGAGAGTGACGAGGATGAACCTTTTGAAGAAGATATCTTTCAATCTACGAGTGGCAATCCCACTCCATCTTCTGAACCAATCATTTTCGACTCTTCCCCTTCTTTCAAACCGATTGAGGAAAGTAATATCACCATGGAAGAGCTTGAGGTTTTCTTCAAGGATGATCCAATCTCATCAAAGAATGAAGAATGTAGTGTGAGGGGAGACATCCCTTTACTTGAAAAGATGATATCCGATGAACCATCTCTTTCTCTTCCCCCAATGGATGTTTATGATAAGCCGTTAGATCCTCCGGAGCCCGAGCTCACGGATTCTTTACCCGATTTTGAAAAATATACTTTTGATACGGCAGAGGAGCGTGATTTACCTCCTATTGACAATTCAAACGATCATGATGAGATGTTCTCCGATTCTGATGACACTGATTATTCTTTATCTTGTGGAAAAATCAATTACTTGGAGGAGTTACCTTCTGAGCTCGTCAGTTTAGAAGAAGAGAATGATGAAGATATTGATACAGAAACTCAAGATGAAGCTCTTCGTGAAAAATTATTGAATATCAATATTCTCATTTCTAAGATCGAATCATTAAGTGGCAATCCCACTTCTCATCCCAAGCATTCTCTTCCGACTTACGAATCATTTAGTTTTGATTTCACGGAAGAGAAGAGTAGTGGCAGTACCACTTCTCATGCTTATACTTCTCCTTCCGAATATGATTCATTTACCTTTGATCTTGATCATGAGGAGTTCTCCGGTGAACTCACTCAGGTCATATCTCCTCCGGAGTATGATCATTTCTACTTTGATCTAGACAAAGATGATTTGTGTGACCAGGGGGGAGACATTCTCAATCATGAGAATTTGCTTGATGACAAAATCCCAACCCTCCCACCCAGGACATTTCTGGATCAAATGAGCTTAAAAGACGAGACTCATAATATGGAAATTATGAAGTTTCCTTTTGAAGCTGATGATCTTGTCATGATTGTTCTCATGACCTTCTTTCCATTTCGCACATTTGATGTGACTTCTCCTCTCCTTCACTCCTTCGGGAGTGAGGATACTATCTTTGACCCCGGCATCATCGCTTATAGTTTTTACTATTAATAGCCGGGTATATCTCATCGGCGTGGAACTTTCACGTACTTCAATGTTTGTCCAAACATCTTGAATGAAAGTCCGATGGAGATTGTCTCTTCCACATGTTGCTTGCCCAAGAACCTATGAATGCGGGGACCGAGTCAAGCTAGTGACTCGGTTAACAAAAAGATTAGCACAACATGGGTTTTCACCCATGTCTCCATCTTCTTCCTAATTTCTAATAAGCGACGAGAAGGGGGTAACCTCTTCTGCATCTTGTGTTGTATGATTGTTGTATTTGTACAGGTATTTTTCCCGAAGCATGAAGGGTCTCGTGCTCGTGTTTTGTCCTTACTCCTCTCATTCTTCATTGCTCAAGAAATCTGATATCCTTGACTAACGTTATCTTTTGGCATAATTCATAAACAGCCTTAGATACAACGTTGGATGACCCTCACCTTTGAAACATTGAGGACAATGTTTAACTTTAGTCTGGGGGGTATCTTCGATTTGATTTGTCTTGCACCTTTCATGTATCGTTTACTCATGCAACCCCATTNAACGTTATCTTTTGGCATAATTCATAAACAGCCTTAGATACAACGTTGGATGACCCTCACCTTTGAAACATTGAGGACAATGTTTAACTTTAGTCTGGGGGGTATCTTCGATTTGATTTGTCTTGCACCTTTCATGTATCGTTTACTCATGCAACCCCATTTTTCTCGAAAAATCCAAAAAATTGAAAAAAATCATTAAAAAAGTACAAAAAAAAATGAAAAAATTTGAAAATTTTTGCAAAAAAATATAATAAGTTTTGGCACTTTGTTTGACTTTCCGCTGGATAGAGTAAGAATAGAATTTTGACTTGACCGGGCGTGTTGAGTCCTAGCTTGTTCCCGATTTTAAGGTAGTGACCATCCGAGTATTAGATTCATTGACTAACGCGTTAGCGATCTAGTGTGTGACTTGGTGACCATCCGTTATGCAAATAACGCGCTAGCGATCCAAGAAGTGCACTAGTGACCATCCGATGGTTGAAGCATCGAAGACTCGCGCCAGCGATCTACTAAGATACAGTTTATTTAGAAGTTAGATGCTAAACGTGGAGTAGTTGGTTCTATTTAGAGCTCATCGAAGGTGCTTGTGGCGTTTTGCTCCTACAAAATTGTCTCACCCTATATTTGTAAAGAATAATTAAAGATGTTATGTTTTGGCGAAACTTAGTTCTTTATCTTCTTAAGAGAATCCTTGCTTTAAAAATTGGGTATACATCAAGGTCGCGCTATAAAGTTGAATAATGTTATGTTAAGTTCTATGAGCTGCAGTTCGAGATCGAGACTTTGAAACTCTTTTCGGGAATGTGTGAGGTCTTGGTCTAAACCCCTTGGATCCTCATTTCAGGAACGTCCAGAGTGGAAATACCCCGTGAAAGCTCCGTTATGTATGTCAAGTTGTCCATCAAAAAAAAAAGTTATGTATGTTAGTGCTTCAGTTATTAGATAAGTTGTTGGCGCGTGAGGTGCTTGTGCATGGTCCTAGACCAGACACGAGAGGTGCACGTGTATTTCTCCACAACTTATGTCTATGAGTTAGTATGTATCCCAATTCCTTGATGTGGACCTCATTTTCAAAGCAGCGATTCTCGAGAAAAGATAGAAAACTACTTAGCGCCTTAACTTAGTATCTTTATCGGACTAAAATCATATCAAAACGAGAAAACATGAAGAAATTCATCTCTCACCAAATATAAAATAAATAGAGGAAAATAGAAAAATGGGAGCAAGTGGTTATTACACAAGTAACTTCCATGAGTAGTGTTGGCATCTAATTTGTAATTAAGCTGTGATCTCGTTTTTATGGGAACTTGTGAAAAATCAGGGACGATGAATTCTATCTGTATGAACACTTTTCTCTGAGCTGTGTTTCCTACTCTGTGACCCTAAATGTTATTGAAAAATGATGAAAGTCAAACATCCCGTCACATAATAAGTGGAATAATGTACAAATAGTAGTGTAAAGTTAGTATGTAGAATAAAATGGATTAACGGGGCGTTTTCAGGAATAAATGATTTTGTAATCTCTTTTGAACATTTTGCTACTTCTTCAACGTTAGTAAAAAGAGTTATGAAATTATTTATCCCGAGAGCGTGAATTGATCACATTGCGTGAGGACACGACAATACCTTAGTCTGGGGGATTTTGGTGTGTGCTTATTCACACACCTTTTTCTGGCCAAATTAAGACCAAAACAAACAAAAACTAACCCATAAATGCCAAAGATATTGTGTTTGTGTTTGTGATCGTGCAGGAACGGATATTTCAGAAATTGGCATAAAACAAGCCAAAAAGGACAAAAACGAGCACGAGTTTGGAAAACATGTCAAAAGCAAGAGCCTGGGAAGCAAATTACCACTTTTGAGCTCAGATTGTCAAAACACACCTTGGGGAATCACAAAATGCCAGAAATAGTCCTTCGAGCAAAAGTTTGCAGAATTGGCAGAAATGGTCCCTCAACTTTCAGAAATTAACAGAATCAGTCCCTGAGCATTTGTTTTGGAAGAAAAGTCAACAAAGATCCTTTGGAAGTCACAAGTTATCATAATTGGTCCTTCGATGAAAAGTTTGAAGAATTTACAAGTTTGGTCCCTGAACTTTTAGAATTGGCAAGATTAGTCCCTGGAGATTCAAATTCGGAAAATTAGCATTTATGGTATATGAATAAGTCAAACTTGGCAAGTCTCACCCTTTTGAATACTTTAGAAGATTGCCAAAAGTCACCCTCTAATTTTCAGAATTACAAGTATGGTCCTTGTGTTAACTTTAAACCAAATGTACCCTTGTTTATGCATTAACCCAAAACTAATCCTAACCCACAAATAATAAACCCATCTAATGCTCCCACCAGGCCCAATTTATCCCAAGCCCAAAATCCGTTAAACCCGTTAATAACTAATACCAGTAAAACATTGGGTCAAACCCACCAAACCACCATCTCCTTTCCCTCCCACTGCCTGCAATACCACCCCTAGTATTCACCTTCCACCATCACCACTTGCCAGTCAAACCCCACCGCCCATTCCACCACATCTACCTAACAAACAAGCCACAATAAATGCTCCACACCCCCTTGCAAGCTACCAGTGCAATTTGCACCTGCTCATTTTGGCGCCAAAATGCAACCAAGGGTCAAGATTGAATTGCAGACAACCAAGGGTCAAGATTATTAATGGGAAATGATCAGAGAGGCAAGGAAACCCTAGTTTTTCACTTATAAAAGGAAGAAGAAGACTGGAAGACAATGGTGTAGTTTATAGTTAGTTTTTCATATCGTATTAATGTAATTTTAATCATTAGTTGTTAAATTAGCTTTCAAAGGTTGTACTAAGTTCCAGTAGTGTAATTTGACCTTTAATCAATCTTAAATTCAAGTATCCTTTGTTAATTTCAAAATTTGCATTTACCCCTTAATTTCTCATTTTTAGCTTGTGTGTGTTAAGAGTCACTAATTACTGTTCCATAAGCTCAAATGAGCTTATAGATAAGTTCAAAAAAGTTTATTAGTCTTATTTCCAGTTGTTATTTGCAAAAACTCAAAATAAAAAAAATAAGAAAAATAACTAAAAAAATAAAAAAAAAATCAAAGAAGAAGCAGAGAAGAAAGCTGGAGCATGGTACAGTTGGGATGGCCATGGTATTAGATTCTCAGGGGAGACATTAGGACAGTTTATGGTTACTTGGTTCCTTGATTTGGCTCACACAGGACCATTTGTAAGTGTATAATCTCATTTTTTGCTCATTACTGTAGTAGTACTTAAATTAGCTTGTTACCTATAACCTACTTATCTTAGCTTATCTGTAGTGTTTATAGCTTATTATAAGTAGTTGATAATTATAGTTAAGTATTGTAGCTTTTTGACCAATCTTTTTCCATTTATTTCAAGTTCACTGCATAACCTTAGGTTAGGTTAGTTTGTGTTTAATTTTGGTTCTAAACCAGTCCTCATAGCTTATTAGATAGTCCTAGATAAGTAGCTCAGGTTGTTTCATCATTTTGCTTCACAAATCATAAAAACAGATTCTTAAAGGAGTGTTTGGGTCAACTTAGTTCTGAGTATTTAGGTCTGTTGTTGTTGTTGCATTTGCCTCAGTTAGTTCATACTAGGTCTATTAGAGTCATTTCAATCATAAAGTTCAGTGGTCATTTGTAAGAAAGTCAAAATCTCATTGTTACTCTCGTTATTGCTTAACTGTCATAGATTAGGTTCCAAGTTCTCATCATTTAGTTGCATTTGTTGTTAACATAGCATAATTTAGCATCATTTCAGGTTATTAACACATTTTCAATCAAATAGGGAAGATCAAAGTTCATCAAAGTCAACATAAGCATAAAAAAGAAAAAGTCAAAAAAAAGTTCCATATAGCAGAAAAAGTTTTTGAATTTTCATTTCTTCAATTTTCAACCAAATCTAATAAAATTTTGGGTTAATGTACTCTTATATATTTTCTACTTAATGGTATTTTTTTTTGTAATTTTTAGATTTTTTTTACAGGGCTCAATCAACCTTTTTCGGGCTGCAAAAGTCAATTTTCACAGAAAAGTCATGAAATCCATTTTGATTTTGAACTGAGCTTGGTTTATGTGTTGCATTTGGTTGAGACAGTCTTACATAGGTCCATTTAGGTAAGATTCACCATAAAACTCATAGGTCTTTGCATAAAAAGTCAAAATCATGTTAAATCCTCACATTTGAGCTCACTGTTAGGTATTTAGGAGTCTTAATCGTTCATACAGTTGCAAAAATAGTTAGCATAGCTTAAAATACTTACATCTAGGCTTATTACACCATTTTCAATCATCTAGAACAAATCAAATCTCACCAAAGTCAAAATAACCAAGAACATAAAAAAGTCAAAATTCATAGTTGGCTGTTTTACCAAAAATGGAGAGATTTTTCTAGGTCTCATTTTTTAGTTTTAGATTATAATCTTTTGGGATATCAACCTTAGGTTGCTTAACTTGGTTGGACTTATTTTTGTATATTTTTACAATTTTTTTTTTACTGCTTATTGAGCTTTTTCTTTTGACCTGTTGCACAAACCTTCCCCTGTACCAGTGGTGTTGTGGTTTTAAGACATTTTCATTGGCTTCTCATTTGTTCACTAGAGTAGTAAAGCTTGAGATTTTTGGCAATTTGGAAAGCTCACCAACCTAGCTTGTTAGGACAATGCTTCTTTTGAGTTTAGGAGCTTTTGCCCATAGCTTATTTTAGTCTTAGATTCCCCCATCTCACTGAGTGCTTTGACTCATCATTGGTGACCAAGCCAATTTTATCATCTCATTGTGAGCTCATTAGTGGGCCCCACCTTTAGCTTCTTAGCTTTTTATGAAGCTTAACAGCTCAGCTCATTAGGTTATTGCTTATTTTGGGATTAGTAGCCCTTGCCCCTAGCTTATTTTGACCCACAAGTCCACCTCACCCAACTGAGTGCACTGAGTAACTCAGTGTAACCACCCATTTTCATAAGCTCATTGAGAGCTTATTAGTGGCCCCAGGGCTTGAACCTTGGCTTATTTTAAAGCCCTCCTAGCCATCTTTTTGGATCACCTCTTATTTTGGACCCCTGATCATTCCTGTGGGCCCCACATAGGCCTGCAAATTGTCCCATTTTGGCCTGCATAGTGTTAGGAATTTGGATTTTGCTTAATTGTGTCTAATAGCTTATTCGGTGTGCTTTTTTCTCCTCTCTGGCTTATTTTGTGTTCACATCACTTGTTTGTACCTTAATATATCCTCTGTGTTCATCTGTGTAGCTTATTACTAGCTTGTTCATAATGAAATCCAATTATTAAGCTTATAAGCCATCTGTTAGAATCATAAGATCACATAGTGCTTATTTTTTAGTTTTAAAAAAGTTTTTTTCACAAAAGATGTTCTTTTCCAGGGTTAGAATAGTTTTGTAAAAGAAAAATCAAAAAATCATCAAGTTTAAATTTAGTGATAGCTTCTATTTAATTAGATTTAGCTTTTTTTTTTTTTTTTTTTTTTTTTTTTTTTTTTTTGCTTATTTCTTTGCTTTTTCATTAAGTACTTGTGTGTTTTTATATTTTTCCTAGGTTTCTGCACCATCATAGTATTTATGTAAAAAATTTCAATTTTTCTCTTTTTATTTGGTATTTATAATAATTAATATTAGTTAAATTAGTTTTAAACAAAAATAAAATCCATTATTGTTTAATTTTAATTTCTAGCTTCTTTTTATATTTTTCCTAGCTTTTATATATTATAAGGTAATTTTAGAAAATAGTTTCATAATTGTTACTTTTCATTTGCTATTTTTCTTAATTAATTTAGTTTAATTAGATTTTAATTAATAATTAAGTAAACAATTTTAAAATAGCCTAATTATAAGATTTAGATATTTTTTTGTACCCTTTTCCAGTACGCGTTTACGTTTTTAATTTTAATTACGTTTTACGTTTATCTGATTTTCAGTAATTGTTAATATTGCTTATTTGGTTAATTTTCATTGTTATCTGATTAGTATAATCTATTCAAATCATTATCTGGGTACTTTCCTCATAATCACTCATTCCATAAACGTTTTCCAAATACAATTTCAATGTCGTTGGGAGTTAACGACCCGGCAACACACTGTGCTTACACCGGATCATAAATTGATCACTTCTCACTCAGGTTTGACCTGTTGACCACACTTGGTTGACTGGTTAATTTGGAGGAACCAGTGGCTAGGACGGGAGTATTCTCCTAAAGTACGGGCTCTAGGAGGTGGGTTTGGTTGGGGTATGTTATGTTGTGGTGGGTTGTTGGGATCAAGGATATTACCACCTTTCATGATGTCGGATGGTAATGGTTACGAACAAAGACACGAAGGAAAAAGATAGACTAAAGAAAACCTAGAAAAATAAAATAAAAATCTCACTAGAAAGGATTCTAACGAGTAGATCTAAGAAAAAATAAAATTTTCAACCTAAGCAATAACTATTCCCCGGCAATGGCGCCAAAAACTTGATGCGTGGGTTTTGCAACCTTCGCAATTAGGTTTTACCTCCCAAGGGATCTTGAGAAGCTTACAACCCCCACCAGGCAGTGTACTTGACCGATGTAGTATAGTGAAGTGGCAAGTACCGGGGTATTGATCGTTCTCTCGGGGAATAGTGTCGTTAGGATTGAAACTACTCTAATTTAGGTCTGAGGGTTGAGGGATGATTCTTTTTGTATTTTTATGTTTTATAAAAGCAATTAAAATCTCGGGTATTTGGAAGAATGGGCGGAATTAGTTGCTAATCAACTAACCCAAATATCTACTATTGCAATTAAAATAAAATAACAAGAAAAGTAAATTGGTGTGAAACTTATATGAGAGAAAAATGTGTTTACTTAGATTTCCTTACTCCCTAGCTATCTTGTACCGGTTGATTGGTTTGTTGTAATTGTATGGATGACGGGTTGTATTCCTTTGAACCATTCGTAGGGCCGTGTACGATCTTCCCTAACTCTATAAGCTCCTACTTCACTCCTATGTCGAGCCGACTAAAAGCTCCTAACATGGGATCACTAGAATTCGCTTATGCATTAAATACAACCATATAATCGTAGTACACATCCGATTCATGTTTCTTAAGACGTTCAAGCAAGTTACCGTATAGGAGGTTAGCTAGTTTTCTTAAGCCTAACATCGACTTCACCCACCCACAACAATCACAAACAAACCAACAACATGTAATCAATAGCTAGGTTTCATTAGATCCAAGCAAACACAAGAAAAACCTAGCCTAGCATGTTAAAGTAAAGACAAGCATAAGATATAATCAAACAACACTTAGACATATTGATTGATTTGAAAGGAGACTTATCTTTAATTGAACATCAAGGTCTCAAGGGTGAAAAACCCCTGAAAATACAGTGTTTTATGAATTAGGGTTTATCCCTAAAGTTCTCCCAAAAGTTGCACACCTAATGAATGAAAATTAGAAAAATATATATAGATTTTACAATCTGACAGCGTCACGTTTTAGAGTGTGACGCCGTCACCTCGCCGCCAAAACTCTCTCGGATTACTCAGATCTATTCTTGACGTCGTCCCCCTTTAAATGTCTCTGGGCTGTCTCCCTTTAAGCTATAACGTGACGGCCTATTCCCATTTACACGTGACGCCGTCACGTGTAATTCTTCCAAAATCTTTCTGGGGCGTCTAGTGTAAAAATCATCCACCTCTTTGTCAAAGCGTGACGCCGTCACCTCGTAGAGAGTGACGCCGTCAGGTACTGTTTTCAGCTTGGTTTTGAGACTTTGTCGTTTTCTTCACTTTTATACTCCAAAAACGTCCAAAATGCTTCATTTTCCAAATTTCCTCTCCAAAGTACCTAAAATGACAAAATG
>LBNU01002383.1:6575-20967 GCA_014162995.1 Artemisia annua
GACATGTTATTTGGTTAAGTTAGTAGTTAAGGGACTAAAGTTGCCAAGTTGTCAAAGTTTCATTAATTATTCACAAAAACAAACACCCCCCGTCGTTTTTCTTCACAAATTCAAAAACAAAAACAAACACAACCTTTTATATCAAACGGCTCATCTTCAATCTACCAATCCGTGTTCTTGATCTCAAAACCGTAAGTGAATTCATGATCTACAGTCTGTTTTAACAAATGGTTTTTAACTAATTTCATTTTCAATGGCTAGATCTTTCAATTTTATGATTATAAGAACTAGGGTTTTCGAAAATCATAAAGTCTTACGTATAATTGTGTTTTAGGGTTAGAAATCATAGGGCTTTTGTGCTTAAACGTCATATAATCATATCCCTATTGCCTAATCACAACAGTTTACACGTTAGGATTGATTTCGAAAACTAGGGTTTAAGTCGAATTGGGTTTTTTTTGTGTTTGGATGATGTTTTTGTGGATATTATTGGTGGGATTTGATTGCTTGTGTGTCTATTACATGTCTATGCCTGTTAATTGTACCAAAACATCCAATCGCATGTTCTAGATAATTAGGGTTCATGTTCAAAATTGGGGTTTTTCGTTTGACTGTTATTGAGCCTAATTAAACTGTCAAGATGTTTTCTCATATGTGTTAATTGATGTTATTGAGTGTTTTCACATCATGGTTTCTCATCAAACATGATCTAGATAAATCTTATGTCTCGTTGTCTTTCGAAATCTTTTATGTGTTGCCTATTTGTGATTCTAACTTGTGTTTTTCATTCAATATACAGGCTTCATTCAAAAGATACAAGAAATTCTCACAAAAACGTACGACTTCAAAGATTTCGAAAAATTCTTGTATAAGAATTTTTCGAGAAAATTTTTCGAGAAATTTTTTTTTCGAAATCTTTTCTCAAAAACTTTTTCGAGATCTTTCAAAATTTTTCGAGATCTTTTCTCTTTCAAGAAAATCTTGGAAGATTTCGAAATATCTCATTAAAGTTTTCGAGAAAACATAATTTCGAGATCTTTTCAGACATTATCGAGAAAATGTGAACAGAAGTTTTCGAAATCTTTTGCTATGAATTTATCGAGAACTTTTGTGATCAGTGAATTATCGAGATCTTTTCAATGGAAAGTTATCGAGATCTTTTGCACAAAAGTTTTCGAAATCTTTGTTAGTGACAGTTCTTCGAGAACTTTGTTGGTCATATTATCAAGATCATGTATATTGAGTATTCATATGTTTGTAAAATTTCGAAAACTTGTATCATGAATGAATTCTCATATATATGTATATTATGAGTACGTTAGTTTACTTGTGATTGTGTAGTGTTAATTAACATGTCACCATATAACTAATGTGTTGTAATCATCTATGTTACATGTTAAATAATAATACAGTCACTAATCACACGTTAATTAACTGAACCATGATTGCATCAAATGTGTCGTTGAATATCTAACGTGAACTTGGACTAATGACTAACACATACGGATGTTTGATTTCATGACATAACACTTTCAGAACACAAATAGCTCAACAAGACGTATCAGTCCCACAACAACAACAGAACCTCCCACTACTCACACTTGGTGAATTTCTTTCTCCCGACTACAACGTAAAGTTTGACCAGAACAATCTTCGCATCGACTTCAACAAACTGAGCATACCAGATGACACATGCAAGATTGTCAAAAATATTCTTCTGGCTCATCCGTGCAAACCTCTCCTCACCAAATCCGCATCAGTACCAACTTTCTACATCCATCAGTTCTGGCATTCTGCTAAGGCCAACTTGGACGACAGATCTTTCACAGTCAAGCTGGAACGTCAAGAATACAACATTGACTACGACACTCTTCGTGCAGCTCTCATGCTACCAACTTATGATGAATATCATCCGATGCTGACTGAACTGGAAATCCTGGACTACTTCATTGAACTCGGTTATGAAATTCCTGACGATGAATCACTCACACTCCTGTCAAAGTTCAATGTCAAATTTCTGCCTCAACCATGGAGAACCTTCTACATGCTGATTGTCAGATCAATTTCAGGAAGAAGAAGTGGTCATGAGCATCCGAGGCTAGAACATATGCAAGTATTTTGGGGAATGATGACAAAGACTCCGATCAACTTTGCAGCACCTATAATGAGTGACATGCTGCATCACATTCACACTGATCGTGACAGAGCTGTTATTCCATTCATCAGATTCACCAAGTTGCTCATTGCATACTTGATTGAGAAGACACCAGAATTCCTCAAGAGACTGCTAGACAGAACTGAACCAAGAGAAGCAATGAATGAAGATCCAAAGATCTCCTTTGTCAAGTCCATCAGGTTCACTCCACAGAACAAAGGCATAAGAATTCCAGATTACCTCCTGGATGATGAGATCAGAAAAACTCAGAACTTCAAAATCTATGATAAAGCATTCAAGGCAGGGAGAGTAGGCCTCAATGAGAAAGAAGATGAACCATCATCTATAGTCCGAACCCGAAGCACGCGAGGTGCCAAATCTGGTAGCACGAGCAGTACTACAACCTCCCAACAACCAAAGCCTGCTCAAAAGCCACCCACCAGGCCAAGAAGGAAAGCTGCACCCAAGCAGATTCCTCTGGATGAACCATCTGCCTCTTCATCAGAAACGGAAACTGAATCAGACTTTGTCTCTGAATCATATGAAGAAGCTAATTTTGAAAGAAGGTCAAGAGCTCCAGATGACAAGGAAGAACAACTTTACGAAGAAGAAGAGTTTCCAGGGCTTGAACAAATGATACAAATAAGCAAGGAAACTGCTGAAAAGGAACAAAGAAAAGGTACAAGCTTGACAATCAATGAACCATGTGATGCTCAAGATGAAGGTGATCAAGAACCTCCTGTTATTCCACTGGTTGACAAACGAAAACTCNGTCTCTGAATCATATGAAGAAGCTAATTTTGAAAGAAGGTCAAGAGCTCCAGATGACAAGGAAGAACAACTTTACGAAGAAGAAGAGTTTCCAGGGCTTGAACAAATGATACAAATAAGCAAGGAAACTGCTGAAAAGGAACAAAGAAAAGGTACAAGCTTGACAATCAATGAACCATGTGATGCTCAAGATGAAGGTGATCAAGAACCTCCTGTTATTCCACTGGTTGACAAACGAAAACTCAAGAGTATCGTGGTCGACACCAGGGGAGATAAGAAGAAGGAAGACAAAGAATTCAGAGAAGCTGCTCGTCTGAATCTTCTACACCAACAACCTCACCTAACACCGCAAAATCTTCAAGAACAAGAGGTTGGCTCCAGTAGCACTGCAGTTCCCCAGACAGAAACCGAACAAAGTGATTCAGAAGGGAACATTATTATGCAAGAAGCTACAAACGAGAAGGAACAGACCGAGCTCATCACTGACAATTTCATTGCTCAAACAGAAAAAGAGGAGGCATTCAAGAAGAAAGTTCAAGAGGAGATAGAAAGGTTGCTTCGTGGACTCGATCAAGACGAAGAACCTTTTGACACTGATAACCTCATCAACACTCCTCCATACTCATCGTCACAACATCCTCCAATTCCATCAGGTTCACCTCCAAAGGATCCTTCACCACCTCCATCTGAACCAGAGCATGAATCATCATCATCTTCATCATCACATCATTCATCACCACCACCAGCAAAGAAAACATACAAAGACAAATCAAACAAAAAGAAGAAGGGAGACAAGGCATCAACAACAGTATCTTAGCGGATCAAGAAAGCTCTTGATTTGGCAAGGAAGAAGAGGAAACAGACACAACAGCCATTCGGAGATCTAAAGGACCAAGTTCGAAAGCTCTCCAAACAGGTCGAGACTTTGACATCACAAGTCAAAGATCTCCAGGATAATATTGAGCTTGCTAACAAGCTACTACAAGCTGACATGGACGAGATGATCCGGAATTACACAACTGAATATCTGAATGAAAATCTCGCTGCAACTGTCAAGCCGGCTGTGTCTTCACTTATTGAGCCGATTCACACAACGTTGAACACCAGGATCAAGCACAACATTGAAAGAATGCTTGAGTCAACTCCATTTTACCTTCGCACTAACAGGGATCCTCCACCACCGGAAGATCTATCTACTGAACAACTACAAACACTGTTAGCTGTCAAGCTCAAAAACAAGGAGGAAAAGATACCTGATGAAGCAACAATGTTTGAGGCTCTTCAAGCTATTGCCTCAAAGGAATCTTGCAAAGTGGCTGCTGGACAACAAAAATGACCCAGGCAAGATGATGACCCTGACTCTGATCCGAAAAGCAAGAAATCAAGGAAGTCAGACAAACCATCTTCATCTCACCAGCCCCGCAAGACCTCTAAGGCTCCTCCTTCCAGACAAAGAACTCCAGCATCCAGGTCAGCACCAACGCAATCAGAGGAACCCTTCGAGCTTCAACAGCTAGATACTCAGGAAGGAAACGAAACAGCGACACCTGAATCAGAAATTCCTTCATTTCAAACCGGTCAATCGACTCCAAAAGAGAAGAAGAAGTCATCTAAGTCAAAGAAACAGAAGAAAAAGACTCCTCAATTCTCTTGGCTTAATGTGGACGAAGCCCGTGACTCTGAATGGCTGACGACTATGATCAAGGCACAATCACCACTTGAGGCTGACGAACCACTACCGGGTAATACTTTGAAGATGACTCAGAGTATTATGTCGGGCCTTCAAGTTGAAAGGTTGACAAAGTCTGAGCTAAAGCGGATCAATCGTGAAGCCATGGATTTCCTCAAGAAAAGATCAGAAAACAAGGTTGAATTAGACTACCACATGGAGAACATAGCCTGTGCACTATCTGGCTCGTTCGACTGGCTTAATCCTGAATCTAATGTCGATACCGAAACAAAGAAGACCTACTTCACCGACTGGACAAAACCTCTACCACTACTTGGCTTTCCAGAAAAACCAAAGATCCCATTCAGACGCTTCTTCAACAATGACTTTTGATACCTCCAGACTGCCCACGAGACCTCCAAAGAGCGATATGCATCTTCACTCACACTGTCTATTCCAGCTGCCCGATATGAATTGCCAGACATTGAAGAGTTTCCACCAATTTACTACAAAAAGTTGTTCCAAGTGACAACGAGAGGACGCTCTTCTAGGCATTCAACACTGCGAAAATGAAGGTCCGGCTGATACACACAGACTTCATCTTATAGTAGTCGAGTGCAAAAATGTTGAAGTGTTCTCCAGCGTATTGTTGCGTGAGATGAGGACTCTGAAGAGAAGAATTCACTTTATGCCTTCAGAAGAAATAATCGTCATGAGAACAGACGAGAAGAAGTAACAAGTTTGTGAAGCAGACTTCCCAGACTTGAATCTCTGAACGACGATGGAAGATATGGTATCGTAGGCTGAAAGTCAATGGAAAGTGCTCAACTTTGATACAAGGAACACACAGCTACAAGCTTCATCGCATCTCTCCTACTTCACATCAGACGATTTAATTGTTCAAGAAAGGTAGAAGAGTCTTCACGTCTAGGGAGACTTGAAAGCTTGATCAGAACACCTATCACCTCAGCTAAACCAATCAAACTGCCTGTGAGTTCCGATGAGGAATTCAGGGATGGTCACAATACCTCTCGTGACATACAACCGGGCATTTGGAATCACATTACCTCATCAGCAAGAACAAGATCGGATTTCATGCCGGGGTTCGATGAGATTGCCTATTAGTTTTGGTGGATGTCACACTTCAAGAGTTCGTGATTGGGTTATGCTGAAAGGTTTGGAGAGAGAAGAAAGCTGAAAGAGGTCAGCAACCAGATTTTTTTTTTTTTGAAAGCTAATGGACGGAGAATGATCAGAAACTTTGTCATTACGATTGTGAAGGAAAGGCGTTATGATCGACATACAGATCAGGGAAGGTTGAGAAGCGGTATATTGGCGGGTGCTCGACTCGATCATTGCGGTTGAGCATTTCGCCGAGTCCCGAGTCCAAAGGTTCACAGTGCTTCGAGCTTAGCTCGAGTATGCCCATAGATTCTGGGGGGCGTGACAGAAAATGTTCGAATTTATGTTTGGGTGATAATTATTGTTTGATTGTGTGGGTAATGGGTTAGCTAAGCTTGGTGCGACATTATATCATTGTTACAACGCATTCTGTAATAGAAGAGCGCGTGGTGGTGAGCGCATTTCGGTGCGCGACGATGATGCTTGAGATGATAAGGGCATGCGAATGCTTCTTCGTTTGTTGAGTATAATTTAATCAGAACCTTTTCATTATTTTTTCAAAGTCTAGCTCATAAAGAGCAAGTTATACACGCCAATTAGAGGAATACTTGTTTGAGGGGAGACTTGAAGACAAATAACATCGTTCTTTAAAGTCTTCAAATCTGGGTGATCTGGCTTGCAGTGAGAGCTCATAAGAAGGGGGTCTATTTTGTAATCAAAATCGTTACAAAAAACAAATTTTGGATATGCGTATTTGTGAGGGGAAAATAAGAAAGTGATTAAGAGATAGTGATGTGTAAAATTCTGGGGGGTGGGCGGCGAGGGCGCGAGGTCGAGGTGGACGCACGAGATTGAGTCGAAACAGACAAGATTTGTTGCTGAGATTCGAAGAGGGATTGGTAAGGATTGGAAGCAGGTGACGGGGCGCTGTCGAGGGAGAGCTCTTGTCTAGTTGCTGGTGTTAGCTGTTGATCGTGGTGTCTAACTTCGGTGTCTTATGAGGAATGTGAGAAACATCAGTTAGTGGTAGTTGAGGCGGGGGGGTAGTGGAGCAGCCTAAAAGCTGATAATCCCATGCGCCGTTTGGTGTAAAACTAAGGCAACGGTGTAAACGTGTCCGCTCAGCACGTATGATCTTATTAAGGAGGGATCAATTCAAAAAGTGCTCAGACTCTTGTGCGCATGCATATGCCAATTCTGAAGAATTGAATCGGATGCAGCAATATGTTGGAGGGGGGGAGTGATTTCATATAATAATCCCAAAACCTCAAAGTGCTTAACAAAAGTTTTCACTCTACAACTTTTGAGATGAGTTGGTTCATGGATGATTTGGGTTTAGAAGCAGTGATGATAAGGATAGGGTTGGTGATGGAGTTACAAGGGTGACTAAGAGGGGGGGGGATGTGAAATAACCTGTCCTGATATCCGCCGTTAAAACGAAGGGATCTACCCAAGGACATGCACTAATAGTTAGAATTAGACAGTCCTTAGTATGATTATAACAAAAGAGAAATAATGAAAGGGAGAAAGAAGGCGTTGAAGAGATAAAAAGAAAATGATGAAAGGTTGAAAAGAAATACCCCTCCGATATTTATC
Organism: Artemisia annua; assembly: GCA_014162995.1. Lineage (NCBI taxonomy): Eukaryota > Viridiplantae > Streptophyta > Magnoliopsida > Asterales > Asteraceae > Artemisia > Artemisia annua. The sequence goes on from LBNU01002383.1 coordinate 13,889, forward strand.
AACCATAGCGTTCAGACACCGGGTCAGATTCATATGTATCTTGTCGTTGCTAAAGGTCGACACCGGTATGAAATAAAAGAGTCATGGACCCATGTGACGCAAGCACGTTAAAGCCATTCTTAGGTTCCCACTCAGCAGTCTCTCAAAAGTTTTTGTCATTCTCACGGGGTAACCATTGCTAATCTACGTCGATCGGTTGCATCTAGAGATGGTTGATATTGTAAACAGGAGGCCCTGCTGTCTCCAATTCCTCCAAGGAACCCCAAATGTGTCACTTATTGAGTCTAGAGCCACGAGATAACATTAAAAGATCTCTGTTAGGAACACAAAATCTTCTGACACTAATGTCTGCCCATCATATGACACTAAGCTGAAATTATCGAGTCCTTCGCCGATCTTTAGCAATGTGCCCTTGAACGTGTATTGAGGGTTACTTAGGTATTCGTCGAATGATTTGAATGAAATGGCGCTGGCCAGGCGGGTCAATACACCCCCCCCAACCCCCCCCCCCCCCCTTCAACAGCCGCTGAGCAGCAGTCACTTCGGTGATTCCTTGTGCATTGACGCCTTGTGGTTCGATGGTTTCAACGCTCTACAGCGTGGGGTGGATCTCCAGCGACTCACGATAATCGTGGGTGTGCGTATTGCATGCTCTGTGTAAGCCCCTCTGAGGGGATGCCGATTCAGGAACGCGCTTGGGTAATGGATTAGAAGGAGTCATTCACACTCATGCTGTGCACAAGATTCGTTCAACTCCCAAACCTGTAAGTACCAGAGATGTTTTATTGCTAACTGCTTTCATTTCAGGGGCTACAACGTACCATATCATGAACACCGGCTTCCACTATGTCATGCTTACATCTCACAGAAAGCTCTCATGAAAAGATCGAAGGCAACATGAATGCCGAAAGGTAATTCCGATGCCAAAAGAATCTACAATAGTGATAAAACAGATACGATCTTAAGTGCAACACCGTCTAAAGAAGGATTCTACGTCAACACAAAGAATCTTCACTTATGAAAAGAGAGCTCATCACTTATGAAAGTTTCAACCGTCAAAGATGTATGAGCATGTCGGAATGATGCAGATCCACTGGAGTCAAAGAAAGTGACGAATGGCAGATTACTACATCAGATTGATCATTATCTCATCATCGACAAAGAACAAAGAACACCCACTTCATCAGGGGGAGATTGTTAAGAACTAAGAACGATGAATCATTTCTACTAATCATTTTTTGAAGACATCAAAAGCTATGAATGCCACAACCAAAGAGCAAAGACAGAAGACGTCAAGCAACCTCAAATGACCGTGACTAACATCATTTCTTCAACAACCGATCCTTAGGGGGAGATTGTTAGAACCTAAGTTTTCTACATTTTAGTCAAGTCTCGGTTATTTCATCATTTGTAATAGGTTGCTAAATTTATCCATGTTACTTATCTAATGAATGTAAACGTGTGAAGTCCATCACACGTCCAATGGGCCTTAAAGCCCAACGTCTAGAATAAAGAAGGAGAAAGGGAGTGTTGCCCTAGCTCCTCTCCTATAAATAGGATACTCATGTTATCTTATTTCTTGTTGGTTATTTCAATAACATAGTGAAACTCTTGCACTTTTATTCTTCATATTTGATCTAATCAACCAAACTCTATTTCTCATCTCATTTCTACCAAATCTATACTTGTGTTTACAATATGGTGACCTAACAGGTATTAAGAAGCAAAAGAAGAAAAGCAAACAAATTTGCTTCGGTAAAACAAATACCGAGTGGTATTTAGGCGAAAGACTTGAAAAAAACAACAACAAACTCGTTTTTGATTGTGGCCAAAACACTAAGGGTGTTTTTGGAGTAGAAGGCCGAGATATAACAAGGGTCTAGGGCACGTTTCTTATTGAACCAAGTCGAAGAAAAAAAGAAGGAAACAACGTGAAGTTTGGTTAGTATTCAACAACAACATCAATACAACCGAATTGATTTGGAAGAAGGCGAGGAAAGAAAAGAACATGGTTGATAAAACTCAAAAGTATCAACACACAAGCGGGAACACAAACGAGGTCACAAAGAAAATTCACTACTCGGATTTTATTTCATATTTTAGATAGTATAGATATTTATTTCATACTATTAGGAAATCCCGAGAACTATTTATTGATCCAGTATTACTAGGATTCCCGGATAACTATTTTTGTTCCCGTAGTAGTAAGATATACCATATTGGTTAGAATTCCCATACAAATTAGAAAGTGAAGATTGTAAAAACATACAAGATGCCCGGTGACGATACAAATACCAATAACAACAATATAGTGAAACCCGTAACACTCATTGCTCAATACCAATGCCCTAAACTTAAAACCACAAACTACACTGTCTGGGCAATACAAATTAAGGTTATATTAGAGGCACATGGTTTATGGGAGACTATAGAACCTAAGGATAACGCACAATTAGATGATAAGAAGGATAAGGCAACTATTGCCCTCCTATATCAGGCATTGACTGAAGATGTGATATTACAAGTAGCAAGTTGTAAAACTGCAAAGGAATTATGGGAATCTTTAAAGAAAAGACACGTCGGAGAAAATAGAGTGCAACAGGCACGATTACAATCACTAATGATTAGTTTTAATGCCCTTCAAATGAAGGAGGATGAAATGGTGGATGCATTTACGAGCAAACTAAATGGTTATGCCACGAAGGCAAAAGAATTAGGAAAAACCATGGATGAATCACTTTTAGTACGAAAACTATTAGACTCCACACCAGATAGATTCATTCAGATAGTAGCATCCATAGAACAAACAAGTGATCTAAACGATATTACCCTAGATGAGATGACTGGAAAACTTAAGGCATTCGAGGAAAGGATAAAACTCCGAAAGGGAGGACAAGTAGAAAGCCAGGGTAACTTATTATTCGCACAAGGAGAACATTCTAGAAATAAGAAACAATTTAACAAATATAGGTGTAGATCAAACTACTCAAGAGGAAACTGGCAAAATAAAGGGAATAGGGATAACTCGAATGGAGAAAATTCAACTCACAATGATAAGTCAAATAGAAATAAAGGTGAGTGGAATAATAAGAAAGGAAAATGTTTCAATTGCGGGAAACATGGACACTTTAAGAGAGACTGTAGAAGTCCAACAACAACTCAGGAACAATCAAACCTTATCTTAGAAGACGATGAACCATCACTATTAATGACTACACACGAAGAAGTCCTATTGAATGAAGGACAAATACAACCCGGAAAGTATGCTACAACAGATGCTAGCATATGGTACTTAGATAATGGTGCTAGCAACCATATGACCGGAACTAAGAGTCATTTTAAGGATATTGACGAAAGCATCACTGGACGCGTTCGCTTTGGAGATGGATCGTATGTAGAGATAAAGGGTAGAGGTTCTATATTACTAGGATGTAGAAACAAAGAACAAAAGATAGTTTCATAAGTTTACTACATTCCAAACCTCAAGAGCAACATACTTAGTCTAGGACAACTTACTGAGATAGGTTGTAAAATCATCATGGATGGAAACAAGCTGACTTTGTATGATAAGAATAAGAAGTTGTTGATGAAGGTAGAAAGATCTAAGAATCGACTTTACAGTATTAGACTACAGATAGAAGCACCTATATGTCTCTTAGCAAATGTGGATAACCAAGCATGGTTATGGCACGCTAGATTAGGTCATCTGAACTTTGACGACATCAACAAGATGACAAGAAAAGGTCTAGTAGAAGGAATACCAAGAATAAATCATGCAGGACAAATATGTGATGCATGTTTATTAGGAAAACACAGCAGAACACCATTTCCGAATCAAGCTAAATTCAGATCCAAAAACCCATTGGACTTAGTTTATGGAGATCTTTGTGGTCCCATAAGTCCAGCAACACATTCTGGAAAGAAGCTCATCTTCTTATTAGTAGATGACTGTACACGTTTCATATGGGCTTACTTTCTAACATCGAAAGATCAAGCATTCAACACATTTAAGGAATTTAGACAGAAGATTGAAATGGAGTTAAGATTGAAAATAAGGATGCTAAGAGCAGATAGAGGAGGTGAATTTACATCAAATGAATTCACTAAATACTGTAAGGAGAATGGAATTGCAAGACAGTTAACAGCACCATACTCACCGAAACAGAATGGAGTAGTTGAAAGAAAGAATAGAACGGTGTTATCAACTAGTAGGAGTATGATGAAAGCGATGAAGTTACCCTTAACTTTTTGGGCGGAAGCAGTCAAGCACGTCATTTATATACTGAATAGGGTACCTACACGAGCACTGGAAGATAAAAAACCGTATGAAGCACTCTACAACAGAAAACCAAATCTGGAAAACCTAAGAATATTTGGATGCACAGCTTATGCTAAGATAACAATCCCTCACTTGAAGAAGTTGGATGACAGAAGCATACCGATGGTTTATTTAGGAGTAGAGGAAGGATCAAAAGCATGTAGGCTATATGATCCAGTAGGAAAGAAGAAACATGTTAGTAGGGACGTAAACTTTATGGAAACGAAACTGTGGGATTCGGATAAGAGTGAAGAGGATACAAGTCCACAAGACTCATTTTGGGCTAGTTTTGTAGTAGATGAAGTTGACAATGCAATTCCTACACAAGTCAACTTAGAAAACAATGATAACATGTATCCAATACCGGACCCAATACCAACTCAAATACAAGATCCAGATTCACCAATCACACCACCGACATATAATTACGACCCTAACTCAGAAGATGAAATAGAAGCTACTATTAGCTCATTAGGGAGCTCACGACACAGATATGATCACAGTCCAGTACGAGGTTTAAAGGATTTAGCATAAATTTATGAAACTGCACAACAAGTAGAAGCACCTAGCTTATTCTTCACCGAAGAAGAACCTCGTAACTACAAGGAAGCATCAAAGGATGAGAAGTGGATTGAGGCCACGGAGATTGAATTGGATTCAATCAACAAAAATAACACATGGACCTTAACAACATTTCCTACAAATCAAAAGGCAATAGGACTCAAATGGGCTTACAAAACCAAGAGAGATGCACAAGGAAAGATCATTAAGTATAAAGCAAGATTAGTAGCAAAAGGTTATGTACAAGAACAAGGAATAGAGTTTGATGAGGTATTTGCACCAGTTGCTAGGATAGAGACAGTTCGATTAATATTAGCACTAGCAGCATATCATGGATGGCAAGTACACCACTTAGATGTAAAATCAGCATTTTTACATGGAGAATTGAAGGAAGAAGTCTACGTTACACAACCTGAAGGTTTCATTCAACAAGGAAACCTAGGAAAAGTATACAAGTTAACTAAAGCGTTGTATGGCTTAAGACAAGCACCAAGAGCTTGGAATGTGAAGCTTGACCAAACCTTGAAGTTACTAGACTTTAAGAAATGTAATCTCGAACAAGCAGTTTACACAAAAAGAAGCAAGACTTCTACACTGATAGTTGGAGTATATGTAGATGATTTAATAATCATGGGAACTCCAAAGAATGAAATAGACTTGTTCAAATCCCAGATGGAAGATAAAATTGAAATGAGCGACTTAGGATTGCTAGCATATTACCTTGGGATAGAAGTTACACAGACAGGAGGAGAGATTACAATCAAGCAAACCGGATACATTAACAAGATCTTAAAAGAGACAAATATGACGGACAGCAATGATACCAAGATACCATTGGATCCCGGCACTAAGTTGGTCAAGGCGGAAGATGGAAACCCAGTTGACGCAACTTATTACCGTAGCTTAATTGGAAGTCTCAGGTATTTACTACATACAAGACCGGATCTTAGTTACTCAGTCGGACTACTCAGCAGATTTATGCAAGAGCCAAAGGATCATCATCTGAACGCAGTAAAACAAGTAATCTGATATATCAAAGGAACAAAGGAACATGGAATAATTTACAAGAAGGAAGGTGGCTGCAAGATAACAGGTTACAGTAACAGTAGTTATGGAATCAACACCGATCAAGGAAAAGGAACTACTGGAATAGTCTTTTACTTTGGAGAGTCACCTATTACGTGGTGTACTCAGAAGCAAGCAACAGTGGCGCTCTCATCATGTGAATCAGAATTCATGGAGGCTACTGCAGCAGCATGTCAAGCCTTATGGTTAAAACGTTTACTTAGTGAATTGACTGGATTGGAAGAAAGAAGGATAACGCTTAGAGTTGACAACGTATCAGCTATATCACTCGTGAAAAAACCCAGTATTTCATGGAAGGAGTAAACATATAGACATTCGCTATCATTTCATTCGGGAATGCGTAGAGAATGGTCATATTAATGTAGAACACGTTAGCGGAGAACTACAAAGAGCAGATATCTTAACGAAAGCTTTACCAAGACTCAAGTTTACAACTATGAGACAAATGCTCGGAGTTCAAGACCTTGGACAAAGCAACGATCAAGATTAAGGAGGAGAATGTGAACCAAGTTTAATCTCGATATTGCTTTATAAGGAAACATGAAGGACCAAACGTGTAGTTTAGAAAGTTTATAACTGTTAGTTAATTTTTCTGTAAAAATTCGAAGGGTCATGATGTTTGGTTAGGGCCTTGTCGAACAGATACAATGTTTAGGGGTCACCACCATTCGAACAGACATGATGGTTGGAAGACACCCATTCGAAACATATAAGTACATGTAATTTGATGCGTGGTTTTGTGACCTTACAACAGGTTTTACCTCTCGAGGGATCTCAAGAGGCTTACAACCCCACCAGGCAGTGTACCTAAATGATGTAGTATAGTGTAGTGGCAAGTACGGGGGATTGATTGTTCTCTCACAGGGACTAGTGTTCGTTAGGATAGAAAAACTACTCTAAAAGGTCTAAGGGTGAAGGAAGATTATTTTTGTATTTTTATATTTTTTTAGAAAGCAAGTAAAATCTCGGTTTTGAAGGAGTGGGCGGAATTAGTTGCTAGTCAACTAACCCAAAAACTACAATTGCAAATAAAAATAAAATAACTAAACTATTATGGTTGTGAAAACTATATGGAGAAAAGTGTGTTTACTTAGACTTCATTACTCCCTAACTA
>LBNU01002383.1:29392-84367 GCA_014162995.1 Artemisia annua
CCCCCAAGACGTCTAACAAAACTTGTTGTTTTGCAATACGGCAGTGGATGAATAGGTTGCTTCTTCGTTTGCTAATCATATCACAACGAGGCAATACCTCACTAATCAAGGTTGATTTTGGTCGGGACCCCCCTTTGGTCGATCCTCACCAAGATGGCTATATTGACCTTTGATAGGAACTAACTTGTTCCATCATGGATGATTTGATCCAAAGTGATAGTAGTATTACTAATTGAGTTCTCAAACCTTGACCGAAAAAGTTCTTGTATCATCAAAATACACTCCCAATGTCACAGAGGGCGAAAGAACCAAAATTAGACAGCCATGTTTGAAATATCCACAATCTTCAGCTCTTCAAATATTCGATTCTAATAGCGCCTTTGTCCATGCCCAAGTAAGGAAGATGTTAGGGGGTACAATGTTGCTGGAATGGACAGGGGTGTTAGGGCTTAGAGTATTTGCATCACTTGGTCCATTAGTAGTATCAGGAACCCGATCACAAACCAAGCAATTCGGTTGATTGTCTAACCGAAAAATGTGAGGGAAAGTTTCTTTTAGAGTAGGACCGCCCAACCAATTATCCAACCAAAAACGTGTAGACTCCCCGTTACCAATCTTTTTCTTGAAGATCAAGGGCAAGTTAATCCCATAGTCATTGAGAAGGTCCTCCTTGAGCTTAGCAATACGATACCATGGACCCGATTTACTTCGAATCAAGGATGCATCATGTAGACCTCCTTGAGGACCATGAATGGAGCGAATAACTTTACACCATAAGGTATTATCTTCAATCAAGAGTATATATATATAAAAGCTTACATGATTAAGACTGTTTAGAAGCATTGGTGCATATATATAAAATGAAAAGTGATTGATAGTTCGACCATTAACAGGAAATGAACCGACTTAGGATGTATATTATATATTGATCAAATATCAAGCGAAATAAAAGAATAAATCGAAAGTAGTTTGCATTGTTTTAAAACACAATGTATATATGTTTATTTTTCTTATATAATTGGCTTTCACAAATTACATACACAACACAATAGGTTCAAAAAATATTGCAGGTATTAGAAGATATAATAGGTTAAATGTTGGACTTGTTAATGTCTTACATGCCAAAAGGAAAACAAGATGGGTCAAGAATAAAAGCCTGCATAACTTTCTGTCATGGGCTGCAAATCCGCAGGCCATCAAACCCAATAGAAGGCAGTTATTTATTCTTGGGTTGCAACGGTTTAGAAAACTTTGCAACGATTACTTTTAGGGAATCGGCATGTCCTTTCCAACAGGCATGATAACACCGATACAACATGTATATATAGATTAGGAATTTTCTGTAAACATTCGACCCATTCATTATCAATAATATCAAGAATATTATGGGTTCAACCCATCTTCTTTTGTTTCTTATTTATTCGATTTTGTATGATGATTATACATGATTGTTGTTTGATTATTAAGATCTTGGAAACCCCACACAACCTGTGTAATAATTGGCATCAGAGCCTAGGGGATCAAACAACATCCATTCATGTTTATTTATTTTATTTTATTTTTTATTTTTTTTTGAACAGACATTCATGTTTATTCACCACTCAAAGAAACAAACCCACCATGAAGGAAGCCATGCCAACCGAGAAGAAAGCAACCATGGAAATAATGGATGCATTTGAAAGGCTTGTTGGTTTTTTTTCTCTTTTACCAACAAAAGCCATAAAAATACTTGGCCTGTCAAAGAACATGGCGCGACGATCTACATGCTACAATCAATATTTTGGACGACTTCAATTGCTATTATAGCACTGCAAGGGGATCACACACTGAAACATGTTGTTTCAGAATGCGAGAATGCCGGCAAGAATGCCATAGAGATCGACAAGATAAGCAGACAAGAAGAACAGTCAAGATTGAGCATTATATTTTATTTTTTGATCTTTAATAACAAGTATCAATAAACTACAAGATTGAAGGAAGGTGTTGAGGCAACATGATCAAGATCTCCTAATGTTTTGATAATGACAAATAAACCTTCGAAACACATAAAACGTCAAACGGTAGCCTAATTCCCCGAATCCACATGTCTGCTGCTGGCGCGCTGCCCGCGCGCTGACGCGCCGGGGACGCGCTAGGAGACTGTATGGTTTCGGGCAAATTTTCAAAGTCGGCTTTCCCCTTACCCGACAAATGTGGATCTTTCAATTCAGGTATGAATATGTTATGTGCTTAATTGAGAACACTCGAAACGAGTTTTGAGATTAGAGAGATCCTACTTTTAAAGTACCCACTTTGGGAAAACGCCAACTCAAGATTTCTAACACTTGCCTCTAGCCAAGGGCTTTCTAAACTTAGGGAGCCTATATATTTCACGTAACAACACGTGAAAGCATCCATATGCTCATATCCCGTGCTTACGTCTTCTCTAATCACGTAACGGGTTTACTCCCTTATTGGTCAAACGAAGTCAAAGGTCACTTTGCGTAAACGCATCCTTTCCCACTTGGGTTATGCTTTACATCAAGGCAAAGCACTTGACTTGTTTGCACCAAGGTGTTAGTTGAGAACGTCGAGTCGTGAAAAGTCACGAGATATGAAACTATGGATTCTCGACGTATTGTTACTTGAGTATATAAGTAACTTATGATTTTTCTCAACCTATAATCTTAATTGTCAAATTTCTTTCTTCTTAATGACAAAGATTATTTACTAATCTTCTCTTTATTTCTTTCTTAATATTTTCTTAATTATCTTTTTTTAACAAATTACCTCTTAACCCAAAACCATTTCAACCAAAACCATTTCCTCAAAACCATCAAACCCAAAATCACCTTTCTCAAACCCTAAACCACTATTACCTCTTCCCCATACACTCTTACACACTCTTACATATTCCCTTACATATTCCTTACACACATCACCCTTTTGTACTTCTTTTCCCCCTCACACAAACTCCCACACAATATTCCTTTCACTTTCCAACACACACCTTTATTTACAAATTACACACACTCCCCTCACATACCCTCTTCACACACACTTACACATCCTTACACACTCTTACACATATTCTCACATACTCCCACACAAATTCAAACTACACACACTACAATTCAAATTTCACACACTACTCACATACCCACTTTACATTCAAATTACACACACTTCACTCACATACCTATCTTTACACACACTTACACATATCATCCCTATACTCTCATATACAACTCATATCTATACCATCACATCTAAACAACTCACTCTTCACATTCTCCCACACATGATACTTCCCTCACAAAACTTCTTTCCACACACTTACACATTCTACCTTATACTTTCATAACCTTAACCCTTTCTCTCCAAGCAAAGCATATTCCCTTTGGAATATTCCTTTGTAACCCAACCATGGTTAGTCTCCATCTCTAACTCTAACCTCTCTTACCCAACCTTGGTTAACCTCTCTTACCCAACCTTGGTTAACTCTTAACCTAACCAACATGATCACTTAAACCTTCTCAACCCAACCATGGTTAACTTTCTAACTTAACCCTTTCTTACTTAACCATGGTTATCCTCTAAACCTTCTAAACCCTTAACTCTAACCACAATTACACTTTAACCCTTCCCTTGTGGAATATCCCATGGCATATTCTTTTCTCTCTTTCTATGCCATTTGAGGAATTACATTTACACCCCTTCCAAATTACCCTTTCTATCTTTTATACCCTTGGTAGTTTGTTTTCTCTTTATCTACTTCACAAAACGTTTTTCAAATTGGCTATTTGAGTTGGTAAACCTTAGATTGATTAATGTTAAGGTTTAGTGTGAAGTAAAATTGAGGGTTTAGCATGGTATGATATTTACAAGTTCAACACCCAAAGTTTTGGGAAAAATTTACAGGCCTCTGGCGCTGCTGGCGCGTTGACGCGCCAGGGACGCGCCTGGCTCGGTAAATTTTTCCCAAATTTGGGTTTTGCCTATAAATACCAAGCCATGCCTCTTGTATTCCTCACCCCTTGCCATTATTCTTTCTCTCTATATTCTTTCTCTCTAAACACTCTCTTATCTCCCTATCTCTCTATCTCTAATCTTGTGTTCTTGATTTTCATTCTAACATCTTTGAAAGAACACATCTCCTTGCAAGGGAAGAATCACAAGAACTTAATCCACTCTTGTGATTGTGTCGAGGGTCTTCTTATCTTTACCCTTTCTATTACAATCGAGTCTCTAGGTTAGGTTAGGGCTTGGTTGAACAAACTTATATTCATTCATTCAATTGTTTGTAAGGGAAGTCTTGTGTCTTGGTGACCAAGCCTAGATCATTGGGGATCTAGTTGGGGTTTGATACTTCCGGTGGGAAGTCTTGGTAGTGATCTTTGTGATCCTTAGGTGAAGTCGAATCGCGAGATTCTTTTGGGTGGTTTCCGAGGGCGGAATACCGTTGGGGAGTAGCTCTTCTTTGTGAGCACCGATCTTAGTGCATATCGGTGGAGTGAAGTTGTAACGGTTTGTAATCCACCAAAAGGATTATACTAGAGTAATAGTATCGGTGTCGTGGATTCGCAACTGGACGTACGGATGGTATAAACCCCCCATCCCGAACCAGTATATATCGTTGTGTTCTTTACTTACTTTATATACTTTGGTTGTGTTTGTGGTTGTTGGATTATTGTACAACCACTTGGTGTTCTTCTTGGCTTAAAGTTTTTAAACATCTAAAAAGCCAAAAAGACCGTATTCCCCCCCTCTACGGTTCTACAATTGGTATCAGAGCGGAATACTCAAGTTTTTGAGCGTTAAAACCTTCCCGAGAAGTCGTTTTAAGTCAAAAACTTCTTTTCCAAAAATCTAAAATCCTAACTAAGATTTTTGGTAAAGTTGAGTATAGATCCATGGCTCAAGAGAACTACGCGGAGGGGTGTTCTATGCAAAGACCACCTTTGCTAGAAACCGATGGGTTTTGTTTTTGGAAAACCCGGTTTGAGACCTATGTTAGGTCCAAAGATCTTGATTTGTGGGAAATTATTCAAAATGGCAACTTTGTGTTCATGGTGGAAGACCCCGAAACGAAGTTGTTAGTTGAAAAACCACACTCCGATCTAAAGGATGATGAAAAGAAAAAGCTCGTGAAGAATGATGAAGCCAAGATGTTAATCTATAACGCTCTCCCTCGAAAGGAGTTCGAGAGGGTCCATGTTTGTAAAACCGCCAAGGAAATTTGGCGATCTCTCGTCATCACTCATCAAGGCAATTCTCAAGTTAAAGATTGCAAGATCGATCTACTCATACAACAATATGAGAAGTTTACGATCTCGGATGAAGAAACTATTGATAATGGTTACTCAAGGTTTAATGCTATTATCACTAGTCTCACGGCTCTAGATCCTAGCTTCTATAACAAAAACCATGTTAGGAAGTTTCTTCGAGCACTTCCAGTAAAGTGGAGACCTAAGGTGACGGCAATCGAGGAGGCTAAGAATTTGGCGGAATTACCTCTTGATGAGCTCATTGGGAATCTCAAGGTCTATGAAATGATACTTGAAAATGACAAGGCTAGCACCAAAGACAAAAAGGAGAAAGTGAAGTCTTTGGCTCTTAAAGCTAAAGTCACTAGTAACCAACCTAGTGATGAAAGTGATGGCCAAGATGGTAGTGATGAAGAAGATGAGGCGGATGACGAAGAATACAACCTTATGGCAAGAAACTTTCGAAGGTTCTTTAGAAAAGGTGGTAACTTCGGAGGAAGCAATAGGTTTGCTAATCGGGGCAATGGAGGAAGAAATAATTTTGGTGGAAGAAACAACTTTGGCACAAGTTTTGGTAATGACAACAAAGTTGGCAAAAGCTCAAGGCGGACTCAAGGATGCTACAATTGTGGTGAAAATGGTCACTTCATCAATGAATGTCCTAAGCCAAAAGAAAACAAGGCATTCATTGGAGGAGCATGGAGTGATAGTGAAGATGATGAGCAACCACCAAAAGAAGCCACTTGTCTCATTGCTCATGAAAAGCTTGAGGTACCTCTAAACTCTTCCTCTTTTAATAACCTAGATATTTTCAACTTGCAAATGAAGAATGAGGAACTAGCTAAAAGTAATGAAGACTTTAGAAACACTTTTGAAAATGTCATTAAAGAAAACCGTATTTTTGAACAAGAATGCATTAATACTAATAAAAGAATTCCTGAACTTGAAAAAGAAGTAAAGATGCTAAAGCATTGCAAGGAGTTAGTTGAACCATGTAAAAGATGTGAGGAACTCACACTTGAGGTTAACTCCTTGAATGACAAAGTATCCAAACTTCAAAAGGATTCTTTAAGTTTTTCTAAATATAAAAAGAGCACTAATGTTTTAGAAGAAATAATAAGCAGTCAAAAGGTGTCTCAAGACAAGGGAGGTCTTGGATTTTCAAAACATAGTCAAACCACTCCCGTGAGTCTAACTAAACCAATGGTGTTTGTAAAATCATGTCAAAACATAGAACAACAAACCTCTGGATCTTCATCAAGTAGAGACAAATCAATTACTCCTCAAGTTCCTTCTAAAAACACTCGAGGGAACCAAGCTCCCATCACAAGAAAAGATAAACCAAGACAAAATTTTAATTCCGCTTCTCGAAATGGTCTAGGTTATGCACACCCTCAAGTAAATAACAAACCACTCTTACCTACACCTAAAATGAGACCTTTTAACTCATACAACCAAAGATCTTCATTTCGTAATAATCAAAGAAGAAATGTTTATAATCATAATCAAAGGTCATCTCAATACCAACATAATAATAACTACCAAAGAAGAGACAACTCCAATTCAAACCAAACCTTCTCTAAACCTCAAGGATACAACTACCATAGACCAATCTATCAAAATCAAAATAGTTTTCAAAACAATCCTTGGTTCGCTTTCTCTAATTTTGGTATTGAAAAACTATGTATCTTGCTTCAAGACCCAAGGATGTTTGACTTGGGAACTTTTAATACTAACCAAAATGGACCCAAGAAACAATGGGTACCAAAGGCATGAGTTATGTCTTTGTTGTTGGTTTGTCTCAAAAGTGACCTACAACCGGATGAGTGGATAGTGGATAGTGGTTGCACTAAACACATGACCGGGAATAAAAGATTGTTCACTTTATACATGGAGTATAACGGCAGTCAAGTCATTTTTGGAAGCAAACTTAACGGCAAAATTGTCGGCAAAGGTAATGTCCTTCATGACTCCATAGAAATCTCCAATGTTGAGCATGTTAGGGGTCTAAGCTTTAATTTGATGAGTGTGAGGTTAAATTTACCAAAAAGGAGTGTACTATTAGTAAAAATGGTGTTGTGTTAGCTAAAGGTATTAGGAGAAATAACTTGTATACATGCAAGTTAGGAGATAATTCTAAGCAACACATATGTCTTACTTCCGTGGTGGATAACTCAACGCTTTGGCATAGGAGGTTAGGTCACGCCAATATGAGGTTAGTTCAAAACCTAGCTTCCAACGAGCTAGTACGGAATTTACCAAAGTTGAGTTTTGAAAGACATTTTTGTGATACATGTCTAGGGAGTCAAGGTCAAGCAAATAATAGAAATAAAAATGAAGTGTCAACTAATAGGGTTCTAGAGTTGGTTCATGATGCGCGTGGATTGCAACACGCACTACGTTTTACCTCTCGAGGGATCTCGAGAAGCTTGCAATCCCCACCAGGCAGTGTACCTGACCGATGTAGTATAGTGTAGTGGCAAGTACCGGGGGATTGATCGTTCTCTCGCAGGGAATAGTGTTCGTTAGGCTAAAGGCTACTCTAATCTAGGTCTAAGGGTGGAGGAAGATTCTTTTTGTATTTTTATATTTTATGAAAGCAGTAAAATCTCTGGTTTTGGAGGATAGGGCGGAATTAGTTGCTAGTCAACTAACCCAAGTTATCTACTTCTAAGCTACTTATATTTTTGTATTTTTTTGTTTTAGAGAAAATCAGTGGTGGAGAATAGTGTTTACTTAGATTTCATTACTCCCTAACTATCTTTTACCATGTAATTAGTATGTTGAGTTTGCGTGGATGACGGGTGTATTCCTAACAAGTCGTAGGGAGTGCGTTCAATTCCCTAACTCTATAAGTTCCTACCTCACTCTATGACGATACGTCAAGCATCCTATCATGAGCTCACCGATAGCAACCTATGCATGAAATACTACCTTAAAATCGATAACGCACATACGATTCACGTTTCTAAAGACGTTCAAGCTTGTTACCGTATAGGAGATTAGCCAGTTTTCTCTAGTCTAACGTAGATGAAACATTCACCCAAATACAATCACAACATACACATCACATGATAATCAATAGTTAGGTTTCATTAGATCTAAGCAAACACAAAGTAAATTAGCCTAGCATATTAAAAGAAAGACAAGTACAAGCATAAATCACACAACACATAGACATATTGTATGAATAAAGACTTATCTTGGATTAAACATGCAAGTTAGAGGGGTTAGGATACCCTCTAAGGTCACTAATAAACGAACTAGGGTTTAACCCTAAAGTTCTTCACACCCAAATTCGACTCTAGTTCTCCAAGTTCTATATAAAGTAAAGAAAAATCGTTCTATATATATAGAAAACGCGGGCTGACGGCGTCAACCCAATAGGTGACGGCGTCAGCTCGGCGATTAGGGTTTTCAGACGGCCTTCCTTGACGTGGTCATAATTTCTGGTTCCAGATCTGACGGCCTTGGTTGACGGCGTCACCAATTTGCATTACGAACTCTCTGGCCCGTCACGAGTATTTTTCCAATTCTGGACTTCACTTGTTCCTGACGGCGTCACCTTGTAAAGTGTGACGGCGTCACCTTCTGTGATCTTCAAGGTCTTTTGAGTTTTTGTTGTTTTTCGCACTTTTTCACTCCGAAAACGCCCGAAAATGCTTCTTTTGTGATTTTCCCTTCAAAAGTACCTAAAATGAGAAAAGAAACGACTTTGGGTGAAATCCAAACCAAAAACATACGAATTAGGACTCAAACCGACCCCTAAAAACGTAACATTTTTCGTCTCATCAGTTCACTTGGATTTGTATGGTCCATCTCCAATCCAAAGCTACGGAGGAAACTTCTACACTTTGATAATTATAGATAATTATTCAAATTATACATGGGTCTTGTTCTTAGAAAATAAAGAAGGTGTCTTAAATAAATTTGATATCTGCTCACCAAGTTCGACCCAAAGTAGTATGAAGGTGTTTTCTTAGGATATTCTCAAACAAGTAAAGCATACATAGTACTTAACAAGGAACCAATGAGGATTGAGGAATCACTCAACGTAACCTTCGACGAGAGCTTGCCCGAGCCTTCTACATATCCTCCAGTTGAGGATGATGTGATCAATGAGCACATTGCTCATGATCAAGAAAGATCGCCGACATTACAAGTTAATGTTTCGGATGACGGCAATTCTAAAGATGTGAGAGAAGCGAGGGGTCATCCGATAGAACAAGTCATTGGTGACTTGAATAAAAGAACTCTTAGATCACAAACAAAACAAAATTAGGTTTTACATAACTCTATCAAACATCCAAATTGTCTTGGGATAGGTCTAGATGTTCATGGTGGACATGCATCTTAAGAGAACAATCTTTTGAAATTAAAGACATTACTTACAAGTCATTTGAATGCTATTAGAGCCTATGTGTTTTTATATGAAGGCATGGAAGGGAACGTTGATTGTTTCCGAGAAGAAAGATATGTATCAACTCATCATTCAATCAATGAGTGATAATATCCTAGATCCTACATGTCTATACTATGTGTTAGAATAAGAAAACTTAGCACGAATTATCTTGATTTATCTTGATAAAATTGACTATGTTAAGTTTCCAAGATTAGATAAAATGTCAAAACACAATTCACACTTGTGTTGAAGATCTTGTATCTAATTCTACTTGTTCTCCTTATGTGATAAGCACATGTTACATGTCTTAATTTAATTAATTAATGCTTCAAGAAATCATAGTAACTAGCATGAGTTTCTAGTTCACTCAACTTAGTCCTAACTAGTAGTCTTATCTCCTCTTAACTAGCTTATATTCATTATTCCCTTTCTCCTTGAGCCTTGCAACATTTCCATCACTAGAGAATCTTAAGTACTATTCACATTAATATCCGTTGGACTATAGAATATGATAATCATACCTAATTACATCTCATGCTTATTTATAGATTGGATCACTTCATTAAAAATCACAATCTAAAACTTCAATCCAACAAAAATGAGTAATCAACCAACATCTCCAAACAATGTTCTTGACAATTTCATACTCTTAAGTAGTGAGTCCAACTCTTTGAGTGCTCACAATGGAAGTCAAGAAATTGTCAACAACAATGTTGTTCCGGAAGCCCCAACAATGAAAGTTGGAAAGGGTAAAGGCTTCTTAGTACAAAACAATCAACAAATCAACCTAGATACTCTATTGCAAGATGACACTTGGGCGAATCCTAACAATGAGCAAATCACTACTTCACCATTTAGGGGTATTGGTGATGAAAAGATTTGGGATAATATAAGGAAGCCCTTAAGCCCAAAGCTTCGTGAAGGGAATCATGCTATTTGTTGTGAAAATACAATTGATATGCTTAATGCCATCAAGGATAATCGCGAAGAAAATCGTGAGATGTTCAAATCCCTCCATGACGGAGTTAAAATGCTTCAAGCATTGGCTTCAAACATGACGTGCATTGTGCACAATGGTAGGGGAGATGACACTTGTGATGACAACTTTGTTGATCACAAGATATAATATCCTTGAATATTGTGGTATTTAGGTGTGTGGTAGTATGTGATGTTAATGTCTTTTGTGTTCTTAGTAACTTGTAACATCTTCGGATGGTTGTACTACTTGCTTTCGAGCTTCTATAATAAAATTCACACCTATTGTCTTACTCAACATTTGGATATTGGAGTCATCTTGGACACTTATATACATGTTTATAATGTGAACTAACCCATGTTGTAAGTATCCAAATGGTAATCTAACCCATCTCGGACTTTCACATGTGAGGATTTCTTGGTTGTTGGGTGTTGTGTTGTTTTCATGTAGCTAGGCCACCGCAAAGGTGAGGCTCTTGACCCATGGATCCCCGCCTTGGAACAAGGGGGAGCAACGATCTAGGGGGAGCTATGTTCAAGGGGGAGCACGCTTGGGTGCTATGGAACAAGCTACTTTACCCGAAGTCCCGCCTTTTTGATTCGACAAAAGGGGGAGAAAGAAAGCAAGAGTGAAAGTCAAGCTAAGCAAGCAAGCAAAGGAGGACTTCACCAAATTTACAAGACAAAGGTCAAGACGCAAAGCTTCACCAAAGGCGCGCTTGTCTTCGCTACGTTTGTAAGTTTTATTTGCTATCGGATTTTATTTGTCATCATAAAAAGGGGGAGATTGTAGAGGCAACATGATCAAGATCTCCTAATGTTTTGATAATGACAAATAAACCTTCGAAACACATAAAACGTCAAACGGTAGCCTAATTCCCCGAATCCACATGTCTGCTGCTGGCGCGCAGCCCGCGCGCTGACGCTCCGGGGACGCGCCAGGAGACTGTATGGTTTCGGGCAAATTTTCAAAGTCGGCTTTCCCCTTACCCGACAAATGTGGATCTTTCAATTCAGGTATGAATATGTTATGTGCTTAATTGAGAACACTCGAAACGAGTTTTGAGATTAGAGATATCCTACTTTTAAAGTACCCACTTTGGGAAAACGCCAACTCAAGATTTCTAACACTTGCCTCTAGCCAAGGCCTTTCTAAACTTAGGGAGCTTATATATTTCACGTAACAACACGTGAAAGCATCCATATGCTCATATCCCGTGCTTACGTCTTCTCTAATCACGTAACGGGTTTACTCCCTTATTGGTCAAACTAAGTCCAAGGTCACTTTGCGTAAATGCATCCTTTCCCACTTGGGTTATGCTTTACATATCGGCAAAGCACTTGACTTGTTTGCACCAAGGTGTTAGTTGAGAACGTCGAGTCGTGGAAAGTCACGAGATATGAAACTATGGATTCTCGACGTATTGTTACTTGGGTATATAAGTAACTTATGATTTTTCTCAACCTATAATCTTAATTGTCAAATTTCTTTCTTCTTAATGACAATTAGATTATTTACTAATCTTCTCTTTATTTCTTTCTTAATATTTTCTTAATTATCTTTTTCAACAAATTACCACTTAAACCAAAACCACTTCTTACAAAACCATTTCCTACAAAACCATCAAACCCAAAACCACCTTTCTCAAACCCTAAACCACTATTACCTCTTCCCCATACACTCTTACACACTCTTACATATTCCCTTACATATTCCCTACACACATCACCCTTTTGTACTTCTTGTCCCCCTCACACAAACTCCCACACAATATTCCTTTCACTTTCCAACACACACCTTTATTTTCAAATTACACACACTCCCCTCACATACCCTCTTCACACACACTTACACATCCTTACACACTCTTACACATATTCTCACATACTCCCACACAAATTCAAACTACACACACTACAATTCAAATTTCACACACTACTCACATACCCACTTTACATTCAAATTACACACACTTCACTCACATACCTATCTTTACACACACTTACACATCTCATCCCTATACTCTCATATACAACTCATATCTATACCATCACATCTAAACAACTCACTCTTCACATTCTCCCACACATCTAATTCAAAATACACATACTTCCCTCACAAACCTTCTTTCCACACACTTACACATTCTACCTTATACTTTCATAACCTTAACCCTTTCTCTCCAAGCAAAGCATATTCCCTTTGGAATATTCCTTTGTAACCCAACCATGGTTAGTCTCCATCTCTAACTCTAACCTCTCTTACCTAACCTTGGTTAAACTCTCTTACCCAACCTTGGTTAACTCTTAACCTAACCAACATGATCACTTAAACCTTCTCAACCCAACCATGGTTAACTTTCTAACTTAACCCTTTTTTACTTAACCATGGTTATCCTCTAAACCTTCTAAACCCTTAACTCTAACCACAATTACACTTTAACCCTTCCCTTGTGGAATATCCCATGGCATATTCTTTTCTCTCTTTCTATGCCATTTGAGGAATTACATTTACACCCCTTCCAAATTACCCTTTCTATCTTTTATACCCTTGGTAGTTTGTTTTCTATTTATCTACTTCACAAAACATTTTTCAAATTGGCTATTTGAGTTGGTAAACCTTAGATTGATTAATGTTAAGGTTTAGTGTGAAGTACAATTGGGGGTTTAGCATGGTATGATATTTACAAGGTCAACACCCAAAGTTTTGGGAAAAATTTACAGGCCTCTGGCGCGCTGCTGGCGCGTTGACGCGCAAGGGACGCGTCGGGCTCGGTAAATTTTTCCCAAGTTTGGGTTTTGCCTATAAATACCAAGCCATGCCTCTTGTATTCCTCACCCCTTGTCATTATTCTTTCTCTCTATATTCTTTCTATCTAAACACTCTCTTATCTCCCTATCTCTCTATCTCTAATCTTGTGTTCTTGATTATCTCTAACATCTTTGAAAGAACACATCTTCTTTGCAAGAGAAGAATCACAAGAACCTAATCCACTCTTGTGATTGTGTCGAGGGTCTTCTTCTACCCTTTCTATTACAATCGAGTCTCTAGGTTAGGTTAGGGCTTGATTGAACAAACAAATTTTTATTCATTCAATTGTTTGTAAGGGAAGTCTTGTGTCTTTGTGACCAAGCCTAGATCATTGGGGATCTAGTTGGGGTTTGATACTTCCGGGTGGAAGTTTTTTGTAGAGGTCTTAGTGACCAAGTGTAAGTCGAGTCACGTGGTTCTTTTGGGTGGTTTCCGAGGGCGGAATACCGTTGGGGAGTAACTCCTTCTTAGTGAGCATCAATATTGTTGAATATTGGTGGAATGAATTGTAACGGTTTATAGTCCACCGAAAGGATTATACTAGTGTAATAGTATCAGAGTCGTGGATTCGCAACTGGACATACGAATGGTATAAACCCACTATCCGGAACCAGTATATATCGTGGTGTCACTTTACTCGCTTTATATACTTGTGGTTGTGATTGTTATTGTGGTTGTTGTATTATAAACCACTTAGTGTTTCTTCTTGGCGTAAAGTTTTTAAACATCTAAAAAGCCGAAGAAACCGTATTCACCCCCCCCCCCTCTACGGTTCTACAGAAGGCATGAGAAAGAAGAATCAAGGAACAAGAGGAACAGGGATTTTTGGCATTCGACATTAGGAGGGAGATGTTGGACTTGTTAATGTCTTACATGCCAAAAGGAAAACAAGATGGGTCAAGAATAAAAGCCTGCATAACTTTCTGTCATGGGCTGCAAATCCGCAGGCCATCAAACCCAATAGAAGGCAGTTATTTATTCTAGGGTTGCAACGGTTTAGAAAACTTTGTAACGATTACTTTTAGGGAATCGTCATGTCCTTTCCAACAGGCATGATAACACCGATTCAACATGTATATATAGATTAGGAATTTTCTGTAAACATTCGACCCATTCATTATCAATAATATCAAGAATATTATGGGTTCAACCCATCTTCTTTTGTTTCTTATTTATTCGATTCTGTATGATGATTATACATGATTGTTGTTTGATTATTAAGATCCTGGAAACCCCACACAACCTGTGTAATAATTGGCATCAGAGCCTAGGGGATCAAATAACATCCATTCATGTTTATTCTTTTTTTTTTTTTTTTGAACAGACATTCATGTTTATTCACCATTCAAAGAAACAAACCCACCATGAAGGAAGCCATGCCAACCGAGAAGAAAGCAACCATGGAAATAATGGATGCATTTGAAAGGCTTGTTGGTTTTTTTTTTCTCTTTTACCAACAAAAGCCATAAAAATACTTGGCCTGTCAAAGAACAAGGCGCGAAGATCTACATACTACAATCAATATTTTGGATGACTTCAATTGCTATTATAGCACTGCAAGGGGATCACACACTGAAACATGGACTTGTTTCAGAAGGCGAGAATGCCGGCAAGAATGCCATAGAGATCAACAAGATAAGCAGACAAGAAGAACAGTCAAGATTGAGCATTATATTTTATTTTTTTTATCTTTAATAACAAGTATCAATAAACTACAAGATTGAAGGAAGGCATGAGCAAGAATAATCAAGGAACAAGAGGAACATGGATTTTTGGCATTCGACATTAGGAGGGAGATGTTGGACTTGTTAATGTCTTTCATGCCAAAAGGAAAACAAGATGGGTCAAGAATAAAAGCCTGCATAACTTTCTGTCATGGGCTGCAAATCCGCAGACCATCAAACCCAATAGAAGGCAGTTATTTATTCTAGGGTTGCAACGGTTTAGAAAACTTTGTAACGATTACTTTTAGGGAATCGTCATGTCCTTTCCAATAGGCATGATAACACCGATTCAACATGTATATATAGATTAGGAATTTTCTGTAAACATTCGACCCATTCATTATCAATAATATCAAGAATATTATAGGTTCAACCCATCTTCTTTTGTTTCTTATTTATTCGATTCTGTACGATGATTATACATGATTGTTGTTTGATTATTAAGATCCTGGAAACCCACACAACCTGTGTAATATTAAAAACGTAGGCATGTACTATTTTTATGTTTTTAATAGATTAAATGAAAAGGTACTACTATTTACACAAAAGAATTAAAAATAATATACTTATAGCCCTACATTGTAAATTGTGATACTAGGAACGTATTTTGTAAAATTAATTATAGTAATAATCAAGTGGACCAAAGTAGTTTGTAACTTTTCTGTGTTATGTAAATAATTTGTTGAGCAAAGTATTATGTAAATTGAGATATACTCGTATTTTACCTTTATGTTTTATTTTTAGTTTACTAACTTTAATTTTACATTATCACAAGCTTGTTCGTGGTGCTTTCTTTCCAATCTACCGGCTAGTAGGTTGTCCTTCTAGTTAATGCCTTCGAAACTAATCGGGGTTTTACCCAAGATCAGTATCTTCGGAGGACTGTTTCGCCATCCGGAAGACTGCCTTTATTGTAGATGGATTGGGTTTAGGATCATACGATCGATACATCATCAATGAGCATTATAGTCTCAATATAATTCGTTTGGCATGTTACTAACTTATCTACTATCTATATAAAACAAGGTTTTCTAAACTAATCTCCTCTCCAAAAATCTTCTAAATTCGCCACGTGGCATTTAGCTCTATCCAACGGTCCTGCTTAATTTGACATCTAAGAAAGTCAATGGAAAGAAATTTTGGGCGGAATACCTTTTCATCCTTTCATTTGCTACAACTCCTCCAAAAAAAACAAACACACACAATTCTCTCAAGAAATCCCCAAAACAACTAATTGAATCCTTACTGATTATCAAACAAAATCAAAAACCCTAATCTAAAATCCCCAATTCAATGAATCAAAAAACCAAACACAATTGGGAAAAAACCCTAATCGAAAGAAACTCATCTGATCTGCTCCTCTCAATTGATTCCGGAAAAAAAAAACACAAGCAACAATTCGTGTCACCATTTCACTATTCAATCTAATCACTTCATCATATTCCAAAATCAATTAAACGGGACCAACATTTGGGATAGATTTAGAACACTGAAAATACCAATGTATCAGTGGAGTGGTTTGTTGTTGATTATAATTTTGGTTTTGTATTAGGGATTATAAGGTATCTTTTTCCAATTGATTAGGAGTAACGATTATTGACGGCAAATTATTCTGGCGACCAAATTGGCGTCTACTATTTTCTGGCCAACATGAGTCGTGATAATGTTAAGTGTATGAATTACAGGTTATTCATCTTATTCTGATACTTTTTTTTTTCTTTTTAAATCTTTTGATGATTTTAATTTTCATGTTTTTTTATTGTAATTCTTTTTAATCATTATTTGCCAAGCTGGATTATGCTAATGTTCATGTTTATTGATTATTATGATTTTTCTTTAACATGTTATCTGTTATCAATTTTACATTTTTACATATTCGTGTTTGTTGATGATGATGATGATTTTCCGGTCAATAATTTAAAACTTAATCATTTCAAAATCGGATAACAATTAGTAACCATATTTGATTTTTAAAATTTAAAATTGCATACTTTCAAAAAAATTAAAAACTGATCATATCCATAAATTTGTAACAAAAAACTCATAAGTTTTAAAAGATTACCGAAATTAAAGCTGAACTTTAATTATTGTTGAAACTGAAATATCAATTCCTAAATTATAGTCAGATATTAACCGAATTAGTGATGGTAGTCATTTATCATCAAGTTCTTCAAAAACTAAAAAGAAATCATGGAAATTCAATAATCATGAAACTATTTTGTTTTATGGTAGTTTTACGCTATGAATTCTTGATTATATTGTTTACTTTTTTACAAGTCTGTTAACATTTTATAGATCCGTTTGCACCGAATTAGTGATTATATGAAGTTGAAACAGCAAATATGCTTGAGCTTTGTGACTCACCAACAAAAAATACTAAGGTAAGTAAGTAGCAACGATGACAAAATAATTTGTTAACTTTTGCATAATATAATCTAATTATATCTTACAATTCCATTTTGTTGATAAATACTTGTGCAGTTGTCCCATCTCCCAAGACTCCCAAGAGGTTATCAAAGGTTTTATGATACAGACTGGAGACCCCTTGCAGTTTAAGACATGATAGACCTTTCACACTGTCGATGGCAAATGCGGGCGTAAACACTAACGGGTCTCAGTTCTTTATAATGACGCTTGCTACACCATGGTTGGATAATAAGCATATGTCTTCCACAGAGTTATAAAGGGCATGGACGCTGCTCAGGTAATTGCCTGCGAGGCAGACATTAATTTTGAAACTCTTGACTATTTTGTAAAGTGGGTTGGATGAAATTCTTCTGAAACAAACCTTTGGTTTCAGGCAATTCAGAAAGTGAAGACGGACAAGGGAGATAAACCATACCAAAATGTAAAGATCTTGAATGTGACAGTTCCAAAGAGAGCTGTAACATAATGTTATTGACAATCTTTAAAGAACTTAGTATCCATTACATTTTTGACATTTTGCTATTCTATATATTGTTGCAAGTGCATAACTTTTAAGCACTGAAAGCTTATACATGTTATGCATTTATTGGCAGGGGGTTTTTGAAAAGTTACAAATATTGAATGAAAAAACATCAGCAAGAATAGCGATCGAGAGGCTGGTATGTACTCTATGCTTCTAATTACAAATATAGGATTTGTGCATGTATCTTGGGAAGGAATTGATATAGGTTGGTATTTACTTTATGCTTCTCCTTAGACATGTCGTTGGAGATTGATCTTTGTAACTATTTGATTATATACATACAATTCATCTTTTGGAGAAAATCTTTGTAGTTAAATTTAGTATACATATCAATTTAGCTACTCACCTATCCTAAAAATAGATGCATAAGCACAAGTTTTGTATTGTAGTCAAAGATCAAAGTGAGAAATCTTGATGATTTTATTTGTTTGTGGTTTCCAGATGGTACGTCGAGAGACCAGCCTTGGGTGGTTTAGAGGATGTTGTGATAATGATATTAAGACCATGAATGAAGATGGTATGTATTTCCCGTCTTTTCTCTTACTTAATAAAAAGTTCTTTTTGATGTTATTCGTGCGAAAAACCAACAAGTCACGTGTTCTGTAACCTATCACGTGTTCTGTAACAAGTCACATCTTCTCTTAATATTAGTCGAGACCAAGTTACATGAGGAGATTTTTCTTTTCTCTCAAAAGGCACATCTGTAACAATATATAAAAACAATATAACGTCACCGTTTTAAAACCTAGAACAGCTTCTCCGGAGCCTAAATCCGAGCAAGCAGATGCAAACAGCAAGCTTCGCTATGAGCACCCAGAATTATTAAGACACTTCCAAACACCCTTGAATTCAGCTGCTAAATTAATCCCAAACACCCCCAAATTCAGCTATTTAAGACAGTTCTGGAACACCCTTGAATTCAGCTATTAAATTTAGTCCCAAATACCCTTGATTTCAACTATTATGATAGTTCCAAGAACACCTGAATTCCGCTATTAGAAACTATCCCAAACACATTATGCTATTACAACTGTCCCAAACACCCCTTAATTTTTGACCCAGTTGTCCTGTATTTGAGCTATTGTTTTTTTTTTCTTTCATTTTTCCGTTTTGAAGCGTTGGATATAAAATATAACCATAATTTATCCATTTGTAAGTAAATGGGCAAAAATTGTCGCCTCTAACTTTCTGCATCTTTGTCATGCATATATTCACTCATGCATCTTTAAAAGCCAATGTTTATCATGCAAGCTAGAGGCTGCTTCTTAACTAATACAGATAGGATATAATAGAAAATGGGTCAAGTGGGGAAAAGACGACATGCTTTAATAGAGTTACAGTTGTACTGGATTCATATTATTACTTGTGAAGGTTCACTACTATAATCATGCTTTCTTTGGTGTCTTTTCATGTTATTTAGTGAGAACATTGTTCTTTAATCTCTTACTGGCTTCCAGAAAACGCTGTAAAAGAACATACTAAAAGTGTTGTTAGCTAGGCCTGGTCAACCCATTTTAACTCACTTGATAATAACCCTTTTTGACCCGTTAACCAACCCAACCATTTTTTATGTTGTACGTATTTAACTACTTCGTTTTCTCTGAATATTTTTAGAGTTATGTTTTTTTGTTTATCCTATAAGTTCTTGCGTATATGTTTTGACCCCAAGCCGCATAATTGCACATCTTTCGTGATATTTTAAGCCAAAACTGTTGATTAGGGCTAAAGTTTTAGCATTTTTGCTGTTGAAAACCAAAAATGCAAGTGTGTGTTGAGTGATTTAAGAATAATGGGCACGATTTTACTATTCCATATCTGAATTATTTTCATCCATTCAACTATGATGAGGTTTTTAATTGAAAATAGCTAGAGGATTACGAAAATGGAGCGGGAATAGCAGTTTTGTTTCGCGGGTGCTCCATGACCTGATAAAAATGAATACTATTACACTGTTTAGAAATCCCCTTGATGTGATTCATATCGAAATGTGATAATACTTTGTAATTTGTCGGTTCACCGTTAGCATATTTTCCTTTTGGTAATGCTGATGCACACAGTAAATTTATTGAGCGTGCTTCATGATGGATATATCTTGCAAGTTCTATATGTGGAAACAATTGTAAGGATCATTTACCCATACTTAGCTATAATGAATAAGGTGTTAATTTTAGTCGTGCATTTGACTTTAAAGTTTTTTTTTTCGTGTAGATCCAAGCAAAGGATTTATCGGGAGATGATTGGGTGCAAAGACATAGAAGGGTTGGTTTATTCCGCCTTTAAATTTGAGCACTGATGAAGGTCGTATATTTGTGAACGCAAAGCAGTATAATGGAATAATCATGATTGCGTGCCATGGCAAAAATGGTTAAAAAGGCTTCAAGATGTCGAAAGGTATGTTTATAACGTGACTTGGCCTTTTTTACTCTCGGGGTACTCTTCCACTTATTTGAGATCTGATATTTGATATCTGAATTCAAAACTGAGTGATCGTCAAACAGAATCTCAAATGTATGAGGTTTTGCAGTCGTCATTTTAGTATTGTTCAATATTTTATGATGTGTAATTGAATATATGTTCAGGAAATGATGAACCATATTTGTTTCCTTTGTTGATGATTGCATTCATATTGTATTGGCTCTTTATTTTAGCTGTATAGGTTATGCTTAGTATAAATGGCTGTTTTCATATTAGGTCGGCTTTTCATGTTTTAGTTTATAGAATTAGTTTGATTGAAGTGATTTAAAGGTAATGAGTAATTTATTATCCTCTGTACAGATGCCAAACGTCTTATTAGTAAGAGATATGGTGATGAAACAGTACAAAGTGACATCAAGCTATGGTCTTTTAAGGTTACTTCTGGCCTCAATGTTATGCGTATCATCAATGAGCCGACTGCTGCTGCAATTGCTTATGGTCTTGACAAAAAGGCAAGCAGTGTTAGTGAGAAGAACGTGCTACAAAGAAGTTCTGTTATAAATTATAAGTTTGGTTTTTGGTTTACTTTTTTCCAACAATAAAATTCATGTAATTTTACTTTATGATTATTACGGACATGAATTTATTTTTAGTTTTAACATTATATTCTTTTAATGTTATCGTATCAACTATTTACCCAGTTTTATCTTTAAAAAAAAAAAAACTTGAAGCTAGCATACACATTTAATCAGATTGCTTATTTGATTATATATAAATTCAAACTCTTCAGGTGATTATTGGATCCCCTGTTCTGAAAGCAATCCAGTCAATTAACATGACGGCTGATTAGATTGCTCAAGGAAATGATGGACGAAAGCAGAATTCTTATATTTTGGAAACAAAGAAAGGATGTGACCAAGTAACATGACGGCTTGATGAAACTAATTTGTGGTTTTGGTGCGAACAAGGAATTTGAAACTTCATGAAAGTAAGAACAGAAATGATTAGTTGGAGCCACTTTAATAATTCGATATAATTTTCAAAATAATAAAAGTGCCTTTTTTTAATACATATCGAACATTCCTATCTTAAAAGTCGTTATTTGATGGATTGGAGTGAACACGTTTACCTGTTTTACGGCTTGAGTGAACACGTTTACCTTTTTAATAATTTGGCTTGCAAGCCATGGTTGTTATTTTTTTAACGTTACTCTCAATTAATGGGAACCGATGGTACAATATACTATCCAAGTATGTATTTTGTTTATTTTTCGGTATGCAATATGACGCCGAAATTTTATCTTATATGCAATTAACATCGTACTAAATGAATTAGAATCACAAAGTTTTTTTGCAATTTACATTGTTAATCTATTATAAAACCATTTGTACTATCTTTCTTTTCTTACAAACAATTTCTTAAAACTAGCCGGGCCTGGAAGCTAGTAATCTCAATATACCTAAGGGTGTAAAAGAGCCCAGCCTTCAAGAGTTACTTGAACTCTTCTTGTCACAAGTTTGACTCCATCTCAAGCAAAACCTCATTTTTCATGCCTCCATGGAAGTTCATCCTAGTCCTAGCCGGGCGCATGGAATGACACATGCACAATTGCAACACTACCTCTGAGCTCATGAGGTAGTGTCACGTATTTGCTTATTGCAACGGTCTTGGGCGAAGTGCCCAGTCCTGTCATTGCTTATTTGTGTTTACCAGGCCTTCAAGCCTGGTGATGGATATATAATGAATACTATTCGTATCGAGTACAAGTGGAAATCACCAAGATGTTCAAATTGCAAGGTTTTAGGCCATGTTTTGGACCAACGTCCAAAGAAATTCTTCCCGGACGTTTTGAATAATGTGAAGACCCAAAGGAAAGATGTTTGTGGAATTCATATTGGTTCGAAGTCTCACATGCTCTATAGATCAATTCAACCTAATAAGAAGACATAGACGACACAAAAGGAAAACAAAGGGTATGAATGCTAAAAATAGGTGCTAATATTACTAATACATCGAATTCTTTTGAAACTTTAGGCAGTACGGTGGACGTGGACGAAGGAGGGGGTAGTGAGCGAAATAAAACCCTTAGTGCACAAGAGTTGATTCGTGTAGATGACAATGGGCAAAAGGATACATACGACCGAAAATAGGACTACTAGGTCGTTTGATCAGCCTCCGAACATTTAAAAGGGGGTGCCTTTGGAATCGGCATATATGCCTAGTACTTCAATGGGAGATCAAGAAGGAAATTCGGATAGTGAAGTTGAGGAGGTATATGATGAAACGGCTTGATTCATGGCTTCTTTATCGAATCAAGCTGGTGGCCGGTGGTGCAAACAATGTAAGTCTACTTGAGGATGAAGATTACGACATTTATGATGGTTACCAGAATAATGCTTTTGGATTAACCGAACAACAGTTGGCATTCTGTAAGGCGTTCGATATCACTCTTCGAGGTCAACTTAAATGACATGGTTATTTTTTGTGTCATTGTGAGTCAGATATAATCTTGTCATACGTGGTTGTTTTTGTAGTAGGTTCATAAGTTTAGGTGTCATTCTTATGATAGGTATAGTTTGAAGCACAAAAGGTACGTTTGTTTTCGTTAATACATTTATGAGGGAAACCTTTTACCCAAAAAAATTACCCCATCTATGAGGATCATTGATCTTTTCACACGTTCTCTAGTGGTTTAGCGAGGAAATAAATAAATGCAAAGGGACTTGCGACGACAATAAACAACAATTCTTTTTTACACTTTATTGTAATATTCTGTTGCAATTTCGATGCAAATTTTTGAATTTTGCGGTAGAAATGCAACGAAGAAAAATGATAATTTCTTTTGTATTCAAATTATGTCTTTCGTTGGTATTCCGTTCAAATTTAGGTTTTTGCAACGGAATTGCATCAGAAAATCAGTGATAATTTGTTTCAAAATCAATACATGTCTTCCGTTGCAAATTTGAAAATTTGCAACCGAATTGCAATGGAAAACAAATGATAATTTCTTTTAGATTTAAATTTTGTCTTCGGTTGCTATTCCGTTGCAAATTATGAAAATTGCAACGGAATTGCAACGGAAAATAAATTATAATTTCTTTTAGATTTTCTTTTTGTCTTCCGTTGCTTTTCCATTGCAAATTTTTATAATTTGCAACGCATTTACAACGGAAATAATAAAAATAAATGTAAAAGAATTAAGTTTATATTTTGCAATGGATTTGCAACCAATTTCATTGTCGTTGTTATTCGGTTGGTAATTCGTTGCATTACGGTTGCAAATTTGCAACGGAAATCTACCGTTGCAAAATTTCGTTGCATTAGCCTGGTTTAGTAGTGAAGGTTTTTATAACGTTTTAATTTTTGCGATTTTGATTTTCAAAACTAAACTAAATATTAAATAATTAAAAACCAAAAGTCGTATAATAAATTTTTAAATTGATAAAAATCAACTTCAAATGAATACTTTTTATTATAAAACTAGTTTTCTAAACACTTCTAATATTTATCATCTTATTGCTTTGTTCTACGAGCAATTTTGTGAATTATTTTATTTGTGTGAATTTATATTGTTGTCATCCAGTTGGAAAAATGAAGAGATGGATGGTACGTTTGTTTTTGTTAACTAGCCGCGTACTCACGTTTTGCGGCGGCGACTACTCATGTAATTAAATACTAGCTAGCTGAGGACATGCGTTATGCGGCGAAATATTGTACGATGATATTTTATCTATATTTCACCAGAATAACACATTATCAACTCGCATACCTCAAATGATTCTACAAAGAAAATGTTTGTGGAAAAATAATTTTTCACAAACTTTGGACATTGTTTACTATGTATGTATATGTTATATATATTTATATTGATTGGTAGCTTTATGTTTTTCTTGAAGAGAGCTTCGCAACGAGCTAAGTGTTGAAAAATGTTTGTGGAAAAATGATCTTCACAAACTTTCATTTTAACAAGAGTCCTTGACGAAACATAACACAGTTTCTATAAAACGTTTGTCTCATTAATTACTCTTACACATATGACTTATAAATACCAAGTACTATATTAATAGGAAATTTCATAATCATATGACTTATAAATACCAAGTACTATATTAATAGGAAATTTCATAATCATATGAGGCCTCTCTGGGGTGTCGTATCGATGAGTTGTGGATTTACGATTTAAAGGTATCCTGGCTCCTCATACGTTCACTACATGAAATTATGATAGCCCGAACGATAGTACGATGTTATTTATAAAAGACAAATTGCCAAACAACACTTTAGGATACTTCATTACTATAACAACTTAAGATTTATGTACAACATTATGATCAAGTCAATAACTTCATATGGACTTGCATACTTTCACATTATTGTACCTTATGCTAAGACATGATCATTATTGTCGATTATTCATTCAGTAAGATATTTAGTTGTTTCTCTAAGGTCTAGTGCTCTTTTGTCTTACATGTTTATACTTAAATAGAAACGCTCGATATTCATAGTTTGTACAGCACAAAAAAAATATGTACCCTTGTATTATAGTTTAAATTAAGTAACAATAATTAAAATAAAAGATGAAAAAAAAAATAATACTAATTTTATAGATAAGAATATATAAGTTCCTGATCATATCTTATATAACCACCTTTATACGTTTTTATCTTATAAGTTTCTGATCATATGCTTTTTTTATCTATTAATTCTGATGATTATCATGGATGTTTGCTTGCATGCTACGTACTACTATGACTATATAAATAGCCATGCATGCATAACCCATTGTCATTCACTCGATCAACTTTTTTGCAAGTTTTCTAAACCCTGCGCACAATGGCCTACAACAACCAAGAACAACACGATTATGCTGATTCGCTTGAACCTGGCTACCGCTTTTGTCCAACCGATGTGGAGCTCATTGTTTACTACTTGAAACCAAAGATTGATACAGGAAGACGGCACCCCAAATGCCGGTATTATGAGGTCAATATATATGACTATGGTCCTGATGAACTTACAGGTTAGTAAATATCTTTGTTAGCTTGGGTTTCAATTGTTGAGTATTATGTTGTTTCTTTTTTTTTCTTGAACAGCGATTAATAGTATTTTATTAAGACTATCAAGAAGTTAGAATAGCAATTTACAATGAGTTCATACAAGTAATACTTTGTTTCTAAATTAACCGGAAATCTGTTTCTTGATACAACAGCAAAACCAGAATATCGCTCTTGTGAAAAAAAATGGTACTTTTTGACGCCTAGGGAGCGAAAACACCCTAACAGCCGAACTCGACCAAATAGGAAAACCAAGACTGGCGGTACTTGGAAGGCAAGTCAAACAGGTGAACCGCGTGATGACATGAATCAAGTTGTTGGAATGAAAACATGTTTATTTTATCTTGACGAGAACGGTAATAAGACGGACTGGCTAATGCATGAATATACCATGGATAATCCCAATATCCCACTAGGAAGCCAAGAACAAAAAGAGGACAGTAACAAGGTAGGTTATTATTTTCTAAAAGCTTAGTTGATCACTAAATTCTCTCATAAACTGCCTTTTATCTGTTATATATATGTTCATATGATTTGTAAGAGATTGTTGTTGTCTATTCATGTAGTTGACTCGGTGGGTGCTATGTAAGATTTACAAGAAGGAGAAAAAACATGCTAATAATAATGTTGGAGATCAAGAAGAGGCATTCGAAGAACAAAACCAACAACTTCAAGATGAACCTTTGCCCAGACGTAGAAGACTATCACTGAACCAAGAAAGCAATCAATGGAATGGACCGGAACACTTTCCAGTTCAAGAAACTAATTACCACTCAGAGACAGATGCTCAAATGGCGGAACCTGTGCAGTTTATGGTAACGTCAAATCAACAATCAGACCTTAACTTTGTGCATGTAGGGGCTTCTCAGACTTTTCCTACAACAAGCATGAACACGAGTCCGAATTCAGTCACCATGCAACCAATGGCTATGTTTTATGGTTCAAAGTTGACACAACCAGTAGTTCAAGACCCTCCTCAAGCTTTTGCAACGGATCAAGATCAACAGTCAGTCGGGAATTCAACTTTGGTGTATTATCAATCAAGGCCAACATTAACCAATGGTTTTCAATTTTCATGTGGAGCTTCTAGTTCTTTTTCAAAGAGATCTCCTCCTGCCATTGTAGAACCAGGTGACAATGATATGGCGCCCGCGCATGAGGAGGATTTTTATGATAATCCCGCTCCATTGGATGACTTCATGATATCCCCTGCTCAAGCCTTAGCGGTTCAAATGGACACCAGCCCAAATCCTATGACCATGCAACAAATGGCTTCTTCACAGACTTTACGCGACGAGGTCCTCCAACAACACGTTCAGAACTCCTACGATGATACCCCAAGTCTTTTTAATCAATCAATGATAGTTCATGAAAATGATTGTACCTATCTTGATAAACTAAGCGAAGATGCTATGGGCTACCATCCTTCTGAATATCTTTCTTTAGATTCCTTGGAAGGATTGGATGATCTTTGACTGTAAAATTACACATGTCATGTGTAATACCTTTTAGTTTGATGTTAAGAATATCGTAGATTATATTATTCTAAGACCGTGTTTAATTTTATTTCTGTTTGGTTTAGGCATGCATGTTGAAAAGAATATATGCAAATGCATTAACTTATTTTGATTGAGTCGTTCAAGCATTATGTGTGTTTAGATGTTTATAAACTGTAGTTGATACAAATCGACTGATTTCGATGTTGGTTTGGTCTAAATATGAAATTAGATGAGTCCTTGAACAAGTATGGTCAGATGACATGATTGTGATCCAAGTAAGTGATCTTATTCTAGGACATGGCTAAGATCAGTTAAGCGGAAGGTAGACAGGTGTGCTACACGGACACTAAATTTAGCAATTTACTTGCATGAAGTGAATAATTTCGGCCAATTTTTTAGCATGTGTTTCTTGTACTGTAAATTACTTGAATTGTAACATGTTGCCAGTTGCAGATCGATTTCAAGGTTTAGATTACAACTAATTAAACTTTAAAAAATGATAATGGGAAACAAACGTGACCTCACTAACGGGTATAACAAGCGTGTCTTATCAACCAAAGATTGCCTGTTCAAACCTTATCAAAGGCGTGTGTGAGTTAACTGCAGTACAACAAAATGTATGAATTCTAAAATATGGCTTCGATAATTATGTATTCTCAATGATGAATTACAGTAATACAGTGGACAGTTCTGTGAACCGAAGTTTATAATCTTAATATTACTTTCTGGAAAATACAAGGACCAAATACGTAGAACACAAACTTTGTAACTGCCATATTTCTGGCAGAATGTTTCGAAGGGTTGTGACCTTTGAAACACACCCATTCGTTAGGCTAAGAAGCAAAGGGACGCACCCTTTCTTCTGAACAGACGCGATGGTTCACTTGCAACCATTCGCCTAGTATAAATAAATATGTATATTGGGGCCTGTTTTTTTTAACATTAATTTACGTTGGGAAGATTTAAATAAGTTCTATCATATTCTGAAATATTGTTGCAAATCTAATCGAACCACATAAACACTCAAACACCATCGACTCATTCAGAAACTTGGACAACATTTGGCATCAAAGGAAGGCCTTTGTTGAAACGCATCTTACATCATTAAACATCAGAATCACGAAACAGGAAACCATAACGATCCCGTTGGTAACGAACACATAAAACCCTGAATACCAAACGTTTGTAATTAAAAAATAATCTTTGTTTGGCAAACATAACTTATAAGAGATTCTAAAAAAAATAATCTTCCATAATCTCTTAAAACCAAAGGTTACTTCATGTAGCTTATAAAAATAATCTCTTTTTATAATCTCCAGCACCAGTACCATCTCCAGCACCATCTCCAGTTCTAGCAACAGTTACTTTCGCCAAACATACCCTAATTTTGTCTTTGTTTTGCTTATTGGCCGGTTTAGTGTTATCTCTTTAATAGTGGTCACTTAATTCCTCTTTTAAATTGCTTATTATTATTACATTAGTTTTGAAAATTGTTCAAAAAAAAAAAATCAAGTTTAAATCTAAAAAAATCAAGTTTAAATTTTTATCAAAATAAATCTTTTGGCTAAATCTTTTATAAGTTTTTAATTAGCTTCTTTATAGCTTTTTAAGAACTTATTTTATAAAAAGTTGTAATCTTTCTTTTATACCTCGCCTCAAATCCACATACACTTTCAAGGGTAATTAAGGAGATTAAGGGTAATTAAGGATATTTTGGGTTATAAGCTATGGAATT
This sequence comes from Artemisia annua, assembly GCA_014162995.1. Lineage (NCBI taxonomy): Eukaryota > Viridiplantae > Streptophyta > Magnoliopsida > Asterales > Asteraceae > Artemisia > Artemisia annua. Next base: position 58,205 of record LBNU01002383.1, read on the forward strand.
GGATTGAATTTTAGGTCGTTCGTCATTGTTCCATCTCCAAACCCGGTGCTTTTTAATCCTTGCTTTATTCTCTCGTTATTATTGTTTAATGCTATGTCTAGTTTTATCAATTTTGCCATGTTTAGCTTTATTAGTATGTTAGAGTAGATTTATTGGTACTTGCTTAGAGATTTTGGTGGTTTGATGTTGTGACGATTTTAAAAGTGGCTTGGTGAGTTTCGTTAGTATTTTAGGTTAAGGTTTTGACTTGCGGTCGAATTATGCGTGTTATGGTTACAAGGTATTTTATTAATAAAAATGCGTTTTCACTAGAACTGAAAAGTGGAAACACAATCGGTTTTAGACGTTTATTCTACCTAGACAACTTCTAATCTAGATAAACTAAACTAAAAGTGTTTGAATTTTTAAAATCTCGCAACTAAAAGTGTTTGAATCGGCATTCTAGATAGTTTTTATCTTTTTATCGGAATAGCTTGAGTTGCGCATCCGTATACTGGCTCGTTTGGTTAGAAGAAGTATAAATTATCTACAAGTCAACGCTTTAACCGTTAATATTTACTAAACGTTTATCAAACCATTTCATTTGCTTAATTGTTTATTATTATCTATTTATATTGAAGTTGAACACCGCTCAATTGTTATTAGAATCTACTACTAGTATATATCTAAAAAGTCACAACAAAGAATCACCATATCTAAGCAAGTATTTTCTTTATTATATATAGCTCATTTCTCCTAGTTCTAGTTTTTTGTTTAGTTATTGTTTGCTTTAGATTCCTTTTAAGTTTGCATTATTGTATTAGAATCAATCCAAAACTTAACATAACCAGTCCTAACATGATGCACCAACTCACCAAGTAATGTCTGTTATGGTTTATTGAAAAATGGTTACTTTAGTTTTAGGACAGGTTTTTCTTCTTTTAGGAATTAGGCTTCTCTAGTTGAGCTTCATCGTCTAGAGTGTAATGCAATAATAGTTTGCAAACTAGAAAGACTAATGATTATATTATTTAATATTCTCCATTTTTGTAACCTATGTATTCCTCATTTCCTTGACTACATTCTTACGTACGGAAATGGCTGAGCAAGAGGAAGTTGGTGAAGCGAGTGTTCATAATGCTAGTAAAAAGCAGCACCAACACCCGCGGCGGCCCCTGCTCGTAATGCTTGTAGATGGTAATGTGCTTAACGTTCTACTCCTTAATCGTAATTTGTGAATGTAGGTTTGTAAAACAATATTGTACTCTGTGTTGTATCTACTCGTACTTTCTTTCCTTAGGCTACTTTGGTCACTTTACTTTTATGATATGTTGATAGAGGATTTCTGTAGTTATGTCACGAATATTTTCGGGTTATCAAGATGCATAGAAGGAAACATTAATGTATTTAGTTCCTTTTCTTACTATAGAGTCCGTTCATCGATATACACATGTCCAGAAAAATTTATTTTCATGTTCTGGTTGCATACCGTAACTCCGGTTGTAATCTTACATTGCTGAAGATTTTAAGCAAGAGTGATTAAAAAAGGTTAAGTTTTGGAACATATGATCAATTTTGCTAGATGAAAAAGCCAATAGTACATTTCTACATGTTAGTGTCGAAATGGGCCATTCTAGTTTTGCTAGATGAATATGGGCCATTCTAACTTTTAGCTCTTATATGATTAGTTTTGCTAGTTCTAGTTGTCTTAAATTTGGGGTGCCACAACCCTCTCTTCCTCCTACAACGCTTCGCCCATGGTCACAAGGCCAACATGAGGAAAGTACATTACGCGACCCCATAATTAAAGGATACAAGGAGAGTATTTGAAGCCGTGACTTACGTTTTGTGTCGCATGTCCATTGCCCGTTGGGCTACCTATTAAATAGTTGCACTTATGTTAATTTGAACTCATGAGCTCATTTTCCTCGTCTTACAACTTATTTAACATCATTAGCTCAAATTTGCACTCGATAGCCGAATAATAGGCTTATTAAGCTTTTTTATATTTACATAATCTTATAAGCCTAGTAAATAAGCTAACAACACTCCTTATGTCAAATATTTGTTTAAACGTTGTTTTATATAGAACTTACTAAGGTCATCCACTATGTTAAATATTTCAAAAGATTTTTATGACATTAAATTATAAACACTTTTGTTTTATAAACATATCCAGTTTTATATAAATATCACGTAATTCAAATGTTTTAAATTATGAAAAAGTATAGACCTCTTCAAGACACACAAGCTAGATTGAAATGTATGTTCATTGTAGTTTACAAGTTTCATATCTCTTCATCATTTTATAAACCTTTTTCATAAACACCAGTCCTAAGCAGGGGCAGACCAAGTGCTATAAGTTATCAGATGCACAAATTTTTTTAGGAATGTAAATGAAATAAAAGTGGAGAAGACAAATTTACAATAAGCGGCAAACATCTATCGAGTTACCGTAAAATCGCTTTAAGTCGGCCCATGTCCTTAAGGATACTTTTTTAACTGCTTAAATAATACTCCCTCCTTCCCATATTAAATGTCCACTTGGACTTTTCAAAGTCTTTTTTTACAAACTTTGACTTTAAATATTTATATGTGTATTATATAATACTTGATGCAAAATATATGAATCAATTGAGTTTTAAATGTATTTTCGTTAGATATAACTTTCATCAAGTATTATATAATACAAACAAAAATATTTAAAGTCAAAGTAGAAGAAAAAAAACTCCGAAAGTTAAACGTGAACATTTAATATGAGACGGAGGGAGTACTAATAAAACGCAGTATGAACACAAGATTTGGGGTAGAAAATGGGAGGGAAATTAGTAGTAGTAATTTAGAACACAACTTGTTTGACAAGCTCCTACATTGTTTTTCCCATAAACTTGCTCTACAAGTTCCTCAAAACACGGATTAATAAATGTCAACGGGCTTATTTGGACCCACATAAACTTCACTTGCTCTTGTCACGTGTGAAGAGGCACATACTCCTATTTGAGGGGTGTTTTCTACATTGCTTCTTTTTCCTTTTTATATTAGTGGTACTACAGGATTATTTTAGAAACAATGGTAAAACAAATTCGCGGTAAGGACAATTGACAAATGTGGGCTCATTTGACCATAAAATCAGAGGCGGAGCTACGGAGGGGGCACGGTGGGCAAGTGCCCCCTCAAAACTTTCCGGCATAGTGTATTTTTTTGGGAGATTCTAGTGTTTTTCGTCATTTTGCCCCCCTTACAAGTAAAAGAAACGAAGTCAGTTAATCTAAAGCTCATCACGGAAGAAGAAAAAATGCATGTTGCCGGAAAAAATGACGGAAGGAGAGAAAGAAAAGAAGAAAGGACAGAAATGTTAAATGAAGAAGAGACTTTCTCTCTCTTTTTGTGTAATCACGTGATACGCATAGAAACTAGAAAGTGAGAAAGTAATGGTTTTTTTTTTTCATTTCCATTTTTACTTTTTGTTACGATATTTTTGTCATATATTATTATATTTGCTCTTCAATGTTAGTACCAGTAATATTAAGTTTCAACATATTTTGTCACTGTTTTCTTGTTTTTTCTATTGTAAAGTTTACTATGGGTTTATTTTTCACACACTTTAAGTAAATCTTGCAAACTTAATAAAAATTTCTTAATATATGTTAATCATCTTTTTTCCTTGTAAATTGTATTCTGGTAAAAATAAATAAATAAACATGTAATCTTTTCTATTTATTAAACTTTACATACTTCATAGTTTTTATTCATAATAATGAGTCTTTGAAATAATTGAAATCACACGATTTTGTAGAACGGGTAGTTTCTTCACACCACAATGCCACCTAAAAATATAAGATTCTCGATTTGATTTGCTTTAATTTGACGTATTTCGCTTATCGTTTGGTAAAAAAAAATTTTGCGACACTTTTGCACAAGTTTCTTTTCTTTATTGGCTCGCTGTAGTAAAAAAAAATTTTTTTTGCCCCCCCTCAGGAAATATCCTGGCTCCGCCCCTGCATAAAATCATACTAAAGGTTAGCTTATGAAAGGGAATTGATACTCACATCACATATTTTGATGCATGCATCATAATTTATGTATTACAGTTTGTACAGTACAATATTGCAATGCACAAATTGTGGTGCATGCATCAAAAAATATGGTGTGAGTATCACCACCTTATTTGAAAAGTTTAAAGTTCAAATAAAAAAAGCTAATTTGAACCCTCATATAGATAAATGAACCTTATAAAACCCATCAATCACTCTTCAAGTCTACATCAAATTTTCAGATTCTTAAAATGATCATTAATTGATTTTATATTATATTTTTTCAAACGCGAAAATAGTCCCTCAGAGTTGCTTTGTGTTACACACCCAATCTTAGAAAAATTGCAAAATGGTTTCTATAGTTACTTACCAATTCTATAAACGATTCATGAGTTAAAATTAAGAAATGTTTGTCTAACAGTAAAAATTACATACTTCGTAAATAATTCGTATAAGTTACCTAGGTTTACAAAAAAAAGGTCTACAAGTTCAAATTTTATAAAAGAAATTTCTATATTTTTTTGTTTGAGATCGATTACTATATATTGGGCTCGCGAACTATTAAGAAACTACTACAAATATATTATGAGACGAACGAAGGTGGTATGCTATATATTACGAAGGAGTATAAACAACACACCCAATCATAAAAGATCCAAAAAGTAAACGTATCTTCTTTTATCATGGTTACTTGGAGAGGGCTAATTTTTGTAAGCCAATACATAGATTAACCGAGATATTTGCGTGACTGTTTCGAAATTTTCCTTATCCAGCCCCAACTATGTACATAACGAGATTTGAAGCTTGATTATTTGGCTAAGTCACATTCCACTACTTGACGTGAGAATGTCTAGAATGTCGAGAAAGGCTCGTAAATAAATTTAAAAATTTGACTATCATAATGATTTCATTTGTGAAAATCATTTGAAAAGGTTTTTGACATTGGGTCAAAAGTAAATATTGAAAATGATCCGAAGTGGCAGAATGGGCCTCATCGACACCACTTAAACGAGATTCAATGTAAAAGTATTCATAAAAAATGGCTTTTGAAAACAAAACATTATTTGGTTGTTTAACTAATAATGTTTAGTACATTGTAATAGACTATAAAAGCAATCTAGCCTATTATTTTCTAGACACTTAAGTACTTAACGTGGATAGTTTTCTCATCTCACCTTATATACGTCATTTAATTTTGCGTTAGTTATACTTTTAGGTGTACGTGTATAGATTGTTATCCAAATAATACAAATTGAGGGTGCAAAATAAGGTCACTTTAATAAGCATATAGGTTCAACTAGGTTTGACGACATATCACTTTAATAGACTTAAAAAGATGGGTTGTCACCACTCACCAACACCCTCGTGGCTATTTAATATAGGAAAATAGTTGGCATTACTATAGTATTAGATAAATTTATTTGTAGTTCTTAAATCATACGAGTAATTGTAATTATAATAACTAATTGCCATCCAACTTGCAATTTTATATTTTGCTCTTTGAATTATGAATATGTAAAACAAAGTTGATTAAAATTAGTGAATACATTATCAACAGAGTCACAGAGGATCACTGTTAAGCATATCACTTTCATAGTGTATTTTGAGTTATGACAATTAAACAATAAAATTCATATCGTTAGATGTGTAAATAAAGTTGATACTCCCTCCGTCCCATATTAACTGTCCACTTTCATAATGCACAAAGTTTTAGGAGATTCCACTAATTAAATTCTCCACCAATCAAATATTATTTTTACCCACTAAAGTCTCTTCTTATTGGTTGAAAGGTACAAGTGGACACTTAATTTAGGACATCCAAAGATTCCATTGTGGACACTTAATATGGGACGGAGGGAGTATGATTTATGAACAATTTACAAGCTCATTTGTCCAATGGGGGAACGTGATTTAAGGAACAACTTGATCCGAGACCATCAAGACGAGTATCATAAATTTTATTGCAACGGAATGCAGCTAACACATAAATACTGAGGTTCACTGTACATGTATTTAGAAAAAAATATATACACCCTTTATATGTACAAAAAATATGATTAAGATAACTGGGTTTTAATAAGCTATATATTAATATAAAATAATTTTATGTTTAAAAATAATTTTAAATAAGATAAGATTAAACAAAACTCATAAAGAGGGTATAGTAGAGGATTTGGGTTTCGTGAATTATCAAGGACCCTTCTCATAAAAATCTAGAGCCATTAATATAAAAACCTTTTGCTGGTCAATCGCAAGAAACTAACGTCAGCACTTATATCACTCACTAACCATAACTTTTAGTTGCGCTGTTTTTCTTTTTTAAGCAACGCAAGATAATAATAATAATAATAATAATAATAATAATAATAATAGTAAAAACTTGCGAACAAAATTTCTATGAAATGTTGTTTGTTGTTATTGACTTGGTTATAATATATCTTATTGTATTATATTTTATATTTTACATAAATTTCATAACTAGTTCAGGGCAAACATACAAGTATTTCATATGAAATTTGCTATTCCGACATAAAAATATTCACATAAATAATCAACTTGATGAGTTGTCAGCGGGTGATTGGTTTTTTGTGGGACCCACATCCCACGAAAAACAGTCACCCGCTGACATATCTCACAAAAAATCAATCAGCCGTTGACACCCCAACGAGTAGATTGTTTTTGTGAATACTTTTATGTAGATGTATCATTGCTCATTTCATATATGTGTATTTATATAAAATTTTATCACTTCAATTCCCACTAATTTAATTTTATGAACTCTGAGGGCATGTTTGGTAGAAGGAATTGAGATGAGAGAAATGAAAATGAAATCATTTCCATTATTTGGTACACATATAAAAAAATAAAGTGGAGAATTACAACTCTTTGGAAATGGATCATTTGTAAAAGTGGAAAATTGATTTCCACTCACAAAGTGATTGAAATTAATTCGTTAATAATAATAATAATAATAATAATAATAATAATAATAATCAGATAATAATAATAATAATAATAATAATGTAATAATAATAATAATAATAATAATAATAATAACAACAACAACAACAATAATACTGATTTCTTGTGTCAATTTTCTGGTTTTACCAAACACTGAAATTTATACTGAATTTTTGTGTGAATTCATTTATGTGATTTGATTCTGCACTTCATTTTATTTATCTAAATTTCATCCTACCAAACGTGCCATGAAGTACTACATAGTATTCATTCCATCTTATAAAAAGTAGGGTAAAAATAAATTTTTATCAATAAAAAATAACATTAATTATACATAATCATAATTTATTATGGGTTTGTCTAACTTGTGTCCTAGGGCACAAGTTAAGCACACTAAAAGGACAACGGGACTCACAGAAAAGGACACAGGGATCCACAGAAACTGTACTTTTCTGTGAATCTCTGTGTCATTTTCTGTAGGTTCTTATATCTTTTTAATGTGCTTAACTTGTGCCCCTAGAAAAATCCATTTATTATATTTTGTTTATGGACTTTTTTTAAAATGAAAAGAGTATTATTTTTTTAATAGAAAAATCAAATATTATTTTAAAGATGCGTCTATTAATCATCCTAACAAAGCAAATGGATTATGATTAGTGCATATCAAATATTGTGATTTGTGGTTTGGTGGATTTACTAGGAAGATTTGTTATGAAGATGTGACTTTATATTTTTGGATTGGAATAATTATTAGTAATATTCTAAATAATTAACGAATCAGCTTTTCAAAAATTATCATCGGGTAGTTAATAGTAGTAATAACCTTGCAAGATAAGTTAAGAAGGCATTGAAAGATGCAACTTTGGGAATGACATAAGCAATGGCGATAAGTCGAACTAGTCAAAATCCAAATAGTCCATTTTTTAAGTAGCAAATTACTTGGACATTCTTGACTTTTACTTTGACAACTTCCAACAACATAGCATTGTATCTTTTCCTAAACTTTAACATTGTTGTATTTTTTTAAGAAAAAAATTTAAACCATAAGAAGTATCGACAACGACAAACTTAGGATTGTCGGAAACTTTTGGATTGATAATTTTCTTCACTTTGTATTTGAAAACGATGTTTATGAGTTACATTCGTATAATGCCATCATGTATGATATATACTTAACTAAAAAGGGTTAAGGGTGAGATTTTTTTCGCTTGTGTGTGTGGTGTGTGAGACAATCAACACATTTGAAACGTTATGCAACAAATCAGTAGGTTAGATTTCGTAAATCAAAGATGGTCTCACTTGGTTGTCAATAAAAAGTTGTATAAAGGTACATATTGGATTTGCTAAATGGTTTTGCTAATGACAGATTAACAACTTTTAAGACTCTAGCTAAGAGAAACATGTTTGTTCAGTGGCGGAGCGAGCCTAACATTTTTAAGAGGGCTGAAGTGTAAATCATAAAGTCTGGAAGGGCCAATTCATCATTTATCTTTAAAATCTATGATTTACAAGGTAAATTATTTATTAGTATAAGGGTATTTTATATAAATACAAAAAGATTGGGAGGCATAACCCCCTCTCTTGTCCTCAAGCAGCTCCGCCTATGTGTTTTTTACATGTAATTAATGATTATTAGATGATAATTTCTAGAAATAAAAATACCATACTAAAAAAACACATACACACATTTATGCTTACATAATCGGATGATCTAAATCCCTTAGGGTGGTGGCAATGTTGCCTAACCATGCCTAATACTTATATGTAATTAGCCACTAGAATTAAGCCAAGTAATTTCATGCCTAACCATGCCTAATTACATAGTTTTAGTGGCAATGTGATGCCTAATCATGCCTAAAGTTTTATTTTTTTTTTATTTTATTTTTTTTTAACTTATAATTATATTTAATCAATTTAATTAAAAACAACAAATTTTATTAATAATTCAAATAAAAGTTACATAATGCTTATGAAAATAAAAATAATAATAATAGGAAATGACTAGTCATCAAGGTATGGTAAGTCTTGCGCCGCTATGTGCTCCGTAAGATCATATTGAAGACGGTTATGAATATCTTCGTCAAGTAACCCTCCTGGACCCAGGGGCGGTACCAGAGAAAAAAATTTGAGGGGGCAAATTCGAAGTAATAAAGCAGGCATTAGATATTATCTCAAATTGAAGTGCAGCAAACAGTTACATAGCGTCTTTCTTAAATGCAATGAAAAAGTTAAATACCGTCTAACACAAGTGCAATAAAAAAAAGGTTACATATAGTCGTTCTAAAGAAAAGCAGCATATCATTTCTTTGGCAAGAGACCACGCCGATTCTTCATTGCTTGAAAGTTATTCATAACTACTTCATCGGAAATACTTTCAAACACATCTTTCTCGATGTAGGTGACCAAGCAGTCGTTCAACCACTCGTTTTTCATTTTGGAGCGCAGCCGGGTCTTCACAATCTTCATTGCTGAAAACGCCCTTTCAACTGAAGCCGTTGACACGGGTAAAACCAAAACCAATTTAATCAAACGATAAACCAAGGTATAATCCAAGTGTTTCTTTGTCTCGACTAGCTTTGCAGCAAGGCATCCAACACCCTTTAAATCATTGAACTTCATATTAGATTTCATGTCATAAAAGAAAGTATCAAGCTGGTTATCAAGAGCAACACGATCCAACTCTGAAAAGTCTGAAGGATAGAACTCAGCCAAACGAACCAACTTATCTTTTTTGAAAGATGAGAAGGAATCAAGAGGGCTCAAGCAAGCCATACAACCTAGCAATTCTGTGGTGACCTCATTGAATCGACTATTAAGTTCCTGAAGCACCCAATCAATCACAGTCTTGAATATTTCAATGTGATAATGATGAAGATTTGTCACTTTTTGAGCTACTCGTCGAGGTCTTCCTATTGCAGCATAATCATCATCCATATTTGGAATATCAATGCTATGTTTGGCACAAAATGAAAAAACTTCATTAACAAAAGATCCCCATTCATTGTTTCTCATGAGCTCTAACCTTTGTTTAACTACCACAACTAACTTCATTGAGTTCACTATATCTTGATCTTGTCTCTGCAATGATAATGACAACTCACTGGTGATGCCAAGAATTTTCTTCATCAAGATAATACCAAAAGCAGTATCAAAAGATTGTGCCCAAACCAACAATAACAGTGCATCTGATTTTTGTTCAGAGCTTCCACCATCTTCAATAACATACTGAAGTACCTCACGAATGGAAGAGAATAAGATACAAATGTTTATCTGAAAAAAAGGAAATTTAAAGCGTTAAATGAGATATTATAAGTACTTGAAGAACATCAGATAATGCAATGATAGTACTTACCAATGTTTTATAATGAGATCCCCAGCGTGTATCTGTTGCCCTTTGAACTGTGTATTCTTGGTGTAAGCCTTTACCACTTTTAATTTCACCAATATCGAGTTCTTCTAGAATCTTCTCAACTTGTTTCTCGCGAAGCATATCCCTGCGCTTACAAGAACCTCCAACAACATTCACCAACCTACTAATCATAGTAAAAAGCAAAGCAATATCCACATGATTCTTAGCTACTGCAACAAGGACTAACTGAAGTTGATGGGCAAAGCAATGGACGTAAAATGCAGACTTGTTGTCATTCAAAATTAAGCTTTTGAGACCATTAAACTCCCCTCGCATGTTGCTTGCTCCGTCATATCCTTGACCACGAATCCGTGACATACTAAGTTCATGTGTTGCAAGTATTGACTCAATTGCTTCTTTCAAGGACAGAGAGCACGTGTCTGTGACGTGTACAATTCCTAGAAAACGCTCAATGACATAACCTGATGAAAGAAGTTCAAGAAAAAAAATATGAATTAAGAATATGTTAAAGATAATGGTTCTGTTAGTGACATATGTAAGGTGTAATGGAAACATAATCACCTTTTTTGTTGACATAGCGAAGAACAACAGCCATCTGTTCTTTGCAAGACGAATCCCTGCATTCATCAACCATAATGGAAAAATAATCATCGCCAATATCTTCAACAATAGCCTTAGTAGTTTCTAAAGCATAAGCGCATGCTATGTCTTTTTGAATTTTGTTAGACGATAACTTGTGATTTCCAGGTGCTTTGTCTAAGACGACCTTTCGTATTCCTTCATTATGGTCTGCCAAAAACTTTAGCAACTCCTTGAAGTTTCCTTTGTTGTTTGATTCTTTTGTTTCGTCATGACCACGAAACGCCAAACCTTGATGTAGACAGAAACGAACACAGTGAACAGAAGCAAGCAACCTAATCTCATATCGAATTCTGACTTCCTGATCTTGTTTAAAAAAAGAAACCCCAATATGTTGTTCAGGATTCATCAAGTCTTCACAAGCCCTTCGTGCTTTATTATGAGCACTATGTATACCTCCAACATGAACTAGCAATCTTTCTGGCTTTTTCCAATTACTAAAACCCCCAATTGTGAAAGAAGTGTCATCATTTTCCTCACCATCATCAGCACATAAGTAACAATATAAACAAAACACAGCATCATTTTTCACACTATATTCCAACCACGGTTTGTATAAATCAAACCAAGCTGGGTTAAACTTCCTTTTGATCTTACCAATCATCTTTTGAGGGAACATATGAGCACGAGGTTGACATGGACCCCTCTTCAAGTACGCTCTTCTAATGTTCTCTCGGTCATTAGGATTGTACTTGGAAATTCTTTTACGAGTCGCAGGATCCGCGGGAAGATCATCTAGATTAGTTTCTTGACAAACTCTTTTAGAACTTGGCTCAACAATTGGGGTTTGCTGAAAAGCCGGTGTGCGTATCACAAATTTATCCATATCCCCTGTTTACATTCACTCATTAATAAAATGTGTAATTTAATAATCACTTAGACTGTTGACTCATGTCAAAATTCTAACTAACTGTGATGGTTTTTTAGAGGTGCAAACTATATTGGAAACAAGATGTCAAATTGCTAACTAACTGTGATACTTTTTCAGAAGTTCAGACTATATTTGAAGCAAGCAAGCAAGGCCAAAGACTTATAAAAAGTACAAGTCTATATGATGCCCAACATGACACTTGAGCAATGAATAATATATAAAGACATAAACTTGAAGACATTCTAGCACTAAACATCATGTTAAAGGCCTGTAACAATCCACTTTAAATAAACAAGCATTCCCACCAACTAACTAATTGTGATGTTGCAATGTATAGTGATGAATTACAGCCAACAAATTGCAAAATGGTACAATTACACCAACTTTAGGAACTATCAAACATCCACTTCGAATTATGTAAGCAAACAAGAAAAACCCCTAAATTGGCTAAGTGGCTACTGCTTCAAATTCTCAAATACACAATCCAAACACAAATTGACACAATTTTACAAACATATTAACATAATCAACAACTGCAAAAACAAATATGCAACTTATAAACCTTAAAATTAACAAATTGTAAAATTACCTTTTCACTTTGAGTTGCCTTCTTCCAATAATTTTGATCATGTACAATTGTAACCAAATAGTTTTGTTATACATGATAGTTGCTTAAATTTCGTAACCCACTTACACACGATGTCAAAGTCATAAAACTGCTCTTCCATGCCTATATTGCCGCCTCAATTTTTAGGTTGGAATATGGGGGCAAATATTGAATGTTACAAAAATAACCCTAAAAAAAATTTTTTTTGCAAAAAAACTTGACAGGCTTGTGGGGGCAGCTGCCCACACTGCCCCCCCTTTGGTACCGCCACTCGGCTGGACCTAAAATTATTCTTAGCAAAACCTATAATAAAATAAAAGATTTTGCTATTTGTTTTATTAAGGGCTATGTTTAAAGTTAAAAATGTACAATAAAAGTGATACATTTAGTTGGTTGTGATAAATTAATTCATCAAATAAGTGAATATTTTAAAGTAGAAACCATTTAAACATATCAAAATTTATTAAACATTATGCATAACATTTTCTAAAATAAAATACATTAATGCAATACTATCTTCGTCTTAAAATAATTGTTAAAAAACGTATGGTTTTAAAAAAACATAATTATTATTGATTTCTCTTTTACTGTTTTACGTAGTGATAGTTTTACCTTTTAACTAATTAATCAATATATTTTTTTTAAGTTTATAATATTAATATCAACCAAAGATGAATATAATAATCTCGATCTACTTTTTTTATTTAGAGAGGTGATTGGGAGGCCTAAACCTATGTGGCATCATCCTGTTGGCCGCAGTCAACGGACCCACTTTTTCACAAGCCAACAGGATCATGCCACATAAGTTTAGGCATACAATTAGGTCTTCACATCATTTTCCTTTTATTTATTTTTAAATAGCCGACAACTAAATTAGGATATCAATTTAAACCTGAAATATCAATTTGAAAAATAGGAAATACTATTATTTTAGCAAAAGAATGATACTAGTGAAAAGTCAAATCACGTGTCACCCCTTAATTTACCCCCACATTCATTCTCCCCCCTTTTCCACGCATACTATTTGATATTTTGATGACTTCAATTCTTTCTATATATATATAACTGCATTTTAGCCATCACATTAACCAACTACCTTACTCTGCTTTCATTCAAATTTCCTCTCAAAATCCTTAGCAAAATCACACCATTTTAACCCATTTTCATAACCTTCACATACCATATTCTCCATAAGGTAACATTTCTCCATTTTTTTTTCTTGTTTCTTGCTACATGTGCCCATTATGTGTTTTGGTGTAATTTGACAAAACTAGCTCTAATCCTTCATGGGTTTTTGATATTTTGCTATTTGCTAAATGGGTTTGCTTGGAATTGTTTGATCATGAGTTTTTGGTTTTGTGGTTTGCATATTCAAGATTTTAGTTTATATGGTCATTGAATGTATTTGTTTGGTGTGGAATCCATGGTTTACTTTTCAGTCATTAAAGGTGGCTCCTCGGGTTTGTGACGGAACCAGGGTGGGTCCCGGGACTCTTGGAAATGTCCCAAAAATGTGTCTATAGTGTTATTTAGTTTTTCGTAAATGCACGTGGTCATTTTTAGTTCTGGTTCCGTCCGTGTTGGATTCAATGTTTTTTGTTAGATGGTTAGATGGTTAATGTCACAACTCATTGACAAATTGTACTATTGTTTATTTGGTTGTGGGTATTAAAGTATTAGTTTTTTGTCACTTGTTAGTTGTTACAAGCAAATTGTCCTTTGAAAAGTTTTATATTTTTGTTTACAATTAATTATATGATCTTGTTCTAATATAATGGATTGTTTTTACAGGAAAATCAAGATTCATAAGGTGTTAAATATTCATTTTAACCTTGCATGGGGTTATCGATTTCGTGCCCATTTGCTGAGTGTACGGATTTGGAAACCAGTTTGACATCAATTGGTTTAGAAGACGGCGAAGCTAAAAGTTTGGTTAGATCATTGAGTTTCAAGAGCCATGAATCCGAACAAGATGTAATGAACTTTGTGCCCTCTCAAAAAATGAGGGTTCAAAAATTTAAAGAGAATCAAGCGGTTTATGCCAAAAAGAACGAAAATTGTGATCCGGGTAGTCCTAAAGATGAAGCGGCCGTAAAGCTGCAAAAAGTGTATAAAAGCTTTCGAACACGAAGAAAGCTGGCTGATTGTGCTGTTTTAATTGAACAAAGCTGGTTAGTACTTTTTTGAATTATGTATGCAATTTGACTTGTTTAATATTCGGCTTTGCTGATGTAGATTTTTTTGTGATTGTTTAGGTGGAGAGTCTTGGAGTCTGAAGAACTCCAACAGAGTTCTATATCATTTTTTGATATTGACAGACATGAATCCGCCATATCACGTTGGGCCAGAGCAAAAACACGCGCTGCCAAGGTACATTCAAAACCATTACAATTCGAATTAAGCAAGAAATTATATATATCAAACAAGATCACTTATATAATTTGTTCTGATCTTTGCAGGTTGGGAAAGGATTGTCAAAAAATTGCAAAGCGCAGAAGCTTGCTTTACAGCATTGGCTTGAGGCGGTAAGTTATAATTGACATTATTAGTTAATCATAAAGTTCATTTGTTTTTTAAACGATAATCGTGCATTTGTTTATTATGCAGATTGATCCAAGACATCGGTATGGTCATAATCTTCGCTTTTACTACTTAAAGTGGCTGCACTCTGAGACCAAAGAACCTTTCTTTTATTGGTAAGAATTTGTCACAAAGCTTAAATATTTAGCAAGAATTTATTCTATTATTCCTAGATACTAGTTATAATACCCGCGCACGCGCGGGTTTTCTTTTAAATTTTTTTAATGATATATTTTTATTTATTAAAAAACAAATAATTTAATCTTTAAATTTGTTTTGTTGATATACTACATAAGTAGAAGATAAACACAAAAGATAAAGATAAGATGCAACTAACCATAGGATTAAACTTTTTAAATGATTATCTTTAATAATAAAAAATTATAATTAAAATCATAATAAAAAAATTATTACTAAAAAAGGAATGGTTCCATTTTTTTAAATGAAAAATTCCCAATAGGGGTTTTGTTTTATTATATAAAAGATTTATAAACTGAATCTTTCTTGTTTGAAACTCAGGTTAGATATAGGAGAAGGTAAAGAAGTGAATCTTGTGGAGAAGTGTCCAAGATCAAAACTTCAACAACAATGCATTAGATATCTTGGCCCGGTATGTATACCTCTTGTCCCTTATTCTTAAATTTATAAAATTTCAATGAATAATTCTTACCAAGGTTCTTGTTTTTTTTATAGATGGAAAGAAAAGCGTTTGAAGTATCGGTAGAAAATGGAAAGCTTTTGTATAAAGGAAGTGGCGAGTTCATTGATACCACGGGAGAATCGAAAGGTGCTAAGTGGATCTTTGTCCTTAGTACAACCAGGACTTTATACGTCGGTATCAAGAAAAAAGGGTATTTTCAACATTCAAGTTTTTTGTCCGGGGGTGCCACGTTGGCTGCAGGGAGAATTGTTGCTGAAAAGGGGGTCCTTAAGGTATATATTCGTGTTTAAAATGTCTATTTTTTCTTGCTATATAAAGTACTGGATTGTCGTATACTCATATTTATGCTTTTGAACAGGCGGTCTGGCCTCACAGCGGTCATTATCGACCAACCCAAGAAAATTTTCAAGATTTTATTTCGTTCCTTCATGAAAATGATGTGGATACTTCTAATGTAAAGGTAAAAAATGTGACCCGAGTTGAATTAATCTATATTTTTCTTTTCAATAATTTATAAAGGCTTGGTTCTTACATTTCTGTTATAATCTCA
This sequence comes from Artemisia annua, assembly GCA_014162995.1. Lineage (NCBI taxonomy): Eukaryota > Viridiplantae > Streptophyta > Magnoliopsida > Asterales > Asteraceae > Artemisia > Artemisia annua. The sequence continues at coordinate 74,457 of LBNU01002383.1, forward strand.
GATGGATCCTGTTGATGATGACGATACAGAATACTTAGGAAAACAAAATACTAGTGCCCGTGTGAGAACTCACTCATCCGAAGAAGAGATGAGTGAAAAGGAGCGTTTGGAGACTGAAACAACTGTTGAGGAACATAAGAAACCGAGTTTGCTTGGTAGTTTTACTAAGACGCTAAGTTTTCTTGAAATACCAAAAAACGATGATTTGGTTCTGGATTTCAAGACCGAGAACCAATCAGCAGAAACCATGTTAGATGGTTACTCAGACGACGAACAAGAGTTAGACATGGAAGAAACAGTTTCCAAAGAATCTCCCCTCGAAAGAATCAAGTCACAAAAAGAAACAAAATCATTTCAGTTTGGAAGGCAGCTTTCACGCAGATGGAGCACGGGAGCTGGTCCTCGAATTGGTTGTTTGAGAGATTACCCTGCAGAGCTACAATCACACACGTTAGAACAAGCAAATTTGTCTCCAAAAAGCTTGAAGTCTTACCAAAGAAGAAACAGTCGGTCTTATAGAACACTATCGTCCCCATTAAACATGGGATCGATGAACCTAACTAGATCAGATGACTTTTTGGTTATTTGATTAGTTTGTTAGTCTGTAGTGTTCATAGTAAACTGACATAGGTATGTTAGGCATTCTTTAGTTAGTTTATATGTCGAAATCATGTATATAGTTTTGTATAGATACAAAGATGTAAATATGGTGTAGATTCACACAAGCATCCATTGATGATGCTCCATTTACCAATAAATGAAAAAAAGTTCCGATTTTTTTGGTTATTCCTTGATTACGACACACGGGTTTTGATCATTTGATTTAGAAGTTTATAATATTGCATATAAATAGAAACAGAACCACATATAACCGAGATGAACTCGCTGCAAAAATTTACATGTCTGTACTTTATCCTTTTAACGCAATTTTCACATATAAATCGACTACTTTTATCTACATATAACCGAGAGGGTTCAGTTGCAATTGCTGAACAAGTTTATCTTTCTGTACTTTTATCCTTGAGCCGATCCTTTTAGTGTAACTTTCACATAGAAATCGACTAGTTTTATCTACATATAACCGAGATGGTTCAGTTGAACTTGCTGAACAGATTTATCTATCTGTACTTTTATCCTTTTTAGCGCAACTTTCACATATAAACTGACAGTTTATTTACAAACATTATTTAGTTATGAACCCGCTCCAGAAAAATTTCCAACTCAGCCTGTGCCCGTTCATTAAAATGTTGCACAAATGGCTAGGTTGTATTCTCTACAACTATGATTTGTACATTGCACATCAAAATCATCAAGAAATGAGTAGTTGCAATGGATTTGCCAGACAATTTCATGAAAATTTGATATGTTTTGCTTATGAGTTGACTTATGGTTGGTCAACGCTAAACTTCATTTGGAAATGAAGACCTCATTTACATTTGGAAACCGTGTATAAGACCGTTTGTGTTGTTTGTAAAAGACTAAAAAAAAATAAAAATAAAGAAGAAGCAATTTCCTTACTTTTTTCTTTGTTTTTGTAAGAGTATTTTTGTAATTTGTGTGCTGAATTTGTTCAACAACCATGGCATTATGATTATTTTAAATAATATGCTTAGATAAGAAAGTTAAACTTGTGGATCTTGTAGGACATTCCATGAATGTGCCTAGCAATGTAATGCAAATTTCTTTTTTAAGCTTTCTTACTGATAGAGGCTATAGACCAATTCAAGATCATGCAACTTTTCAAATATCTTTGGAGTGTTAATCTACACTTTGACCTTGTTTGGATATCTTTCAAAGTGTGGTAAGGTTTAGGATATATAGGTACAAATTTTAATCTTTAGAAACATGAAGTTTCATATTCACATAACTAGTTTTTGAAGATCAAGAATACTATACATGTTGAATTATCATTTTCATAACTATTTTGCTACTCTTAATATGGTTAGAACTTGACTGTTAGTCAAATGAATTGGTCAAGGATGATTGTAACTTGTCAAACAAACTGACTGAGCTCTAATAGATCAGCAAGACTGGTAGGTCAAAAAACTTAATGTGATACCAAATCTGACTTGAACATTGAAAAAGTTGCATTCAAAACAAATTTGTGATTCTTTCACGTTAATAAAGAGATAAATGAGAAAGACAACAAAGAGCGGGTCGCTTTGGATCGTACTTATTAGATAATCGTATTCTACGACTTTAGTCTCTAGTCATCGAACTATAATGAAATGGTCGTCACTTATGACAATTGTCAAGGATTTGGAATAACTGATACGACGGTCCGTTTACCAAACATGATAACCCGAATGAAAATGACAAGTGAATCAAACCATAACTTTTTGACTCGTTAGAGTAACAAACGAATTTGAGCATCGATTTCATAGGTTCATCTGTTCATTTGATTATTACAAAAATACTTGCATATGTTTCTATTTTGGACCTTCGCAAGCAATTCTATAATAGTACAATACACTTGTTTGTTGGATGTAAACAGAAGGTAGCTCTGCGGGTATGAAAGTGTCTTTCTGGATAAATTTTTTACTTTGATTCAAAGAACAAAATGGTAATTTTCTTCTGTTGTCAATGCATAAATAATGAATTTAGTATAGTAATAAAACTAGATTTTCATTGTTGCATGGCGTGCGGCAAACGACTCAATCAAAGGGTTCACGAGATGAGGCGCTTCATCCTGCACACATGATAGGAAAGATCATAAGCACATTGTGTTTATAGGTGAATGTTGGCTCTGAATACCGTCGCATCTAATTAACCAGAATTTTATTGCTAAAAAAATGCATAATTTAGATTCTTTTATTTCAAACCAATCACAATTCAAGAAAAAGAAAGAAAGAAGCCAAAGTAACACTGCAGTACAAGAGAGTAACTTTGGGTGGTAGTTTCCACCGCCTGTCCAGAAACTTTAAATGAAACTTTTTATCAGAATTTCGCTTCTGTTTTATCTTGATTTTTCAATGGAAATCACATGAAGTTTTCTGACGATCACGTTCTATCGTCAACAGTGAGTTTCAGTTACTTAACGTTTTCATTTCATTTTTCATTAGCAAGTTCAAGACTATTTGAAATACGACGGTACCTGAGGGCAGTGACCAACACCAGGGAGAGCAACAAAATCTTCAACCGAATCAAAGTTCCCGTAAGCTCTTCCAAGTTCAATGGGTTCCCACGGATCTTTATCACCCCATACTACTAGCACAGGACACTGCACAAATGAACAGTGTAAGAATACCAGCTTCAGTTTCATCTGGTCCAAGTCTTTTTTTTTTGTTTAGCATCGGCAGTATGAACGGTAAGAGTCAACCTTTACTTGCGGAAGTAGTTCTTCTGGAAGTGGGCCATCTGAATAACAAATAAACTCAAGAAACACATCTGCAGCACCAGGCTCAAGTCCTGGACGAAGGATTGAGTCGACTAATTCTTCTGTCACTTGGGTAGTGTCATGGTAACACTGCAGAAAAAAAGGGCTTAATTGGATACACATTACCTTAGTTATTATTGATTAAGTGAAATATATATACCTGACAAAGAATATTCCTAACTGACTCTCTTGTGGCAACGGTTTGAAAGAAGAATTTTCCAACAGGTGTATTCCTGACACAAACGATCATAACTTCAAATACTGTCATAGGAAATTTAAATCGGAGGTTCCATCTGAAATTTACCTTAGCAAGTTCTGGAAAGATCTAATCAAGGGTCTTCCGAACCATGGTTGCTTTGTTATATGAAGCATACGAAGAGAGATGTTTAGAAGCATGATCCCCTTACAAATGGTAGGATCCGTCACTGCTGCCTGAAGACCAACTAGTCCTGTACATGGTTTCTAATAATAAGCTTAGATAATAGATTACAGATGTAATATAATCGGCTACATGAAATGGTGTTCGGATGTGTTTATGCTGTTTGAAGCTAAAATAAGATGTTATAACTGGTATGAAACTGATTATTTGACCCTCAAATAGTCAAATAACCAGAAGCTGAAATCGAAAGAATTAAACAATCAGGTCTATCATATTAAGGGTGTGTGTGGAATTGCTTATTTGAGTGGTTATCTCATAAGCAGTTAGCATCTAGCAAGCTGCTTATTGTGAGTGGATAAGCAATTCCATTCAAACACTCAAAACGGCTAAAAAGGCCTATCATATTACCAGGGTGTGTGGAATTGCTTATTTGAAGTGGTTATCTCATAAGCAGTTAGCATCTAGCAACCTGCTTATTGTGAGTGGACAAGCAGTTCCATTCAAACACTCAAAACGGCTAAAAAGGCCTATCATACCAACGGGGTGTGTGGAATTGCTTATTTGAAGTGGTTATCTACTTATCTCATTAGCAGTTAACATCTAGTAACCTGCATATTGTGAGTGGATAAGCAGTTCCATTCAAACACTCAAAACGGCTAAAAAGGTGGTTACCTCCAATGGAATTGCATATAAAGAATGCTTCATCTTTAACCACGTCTTTACAAAAGTCATTCAGCTGAGAACCCCATGTCTCAAAAGTATAGAAAGGACTGTCTCCAAGCTCACGGGGGTTCGGTTTGTCAGAGTATCCATAACCAATAAGATCGATCGAGTATACTCTATGTGATTCTGCAAGAACTGGAATGTTTTTTCGCCAATGGTCACTGTAACAATAGAAAGATATGAAAGTAAGAAAAGCGTCACACACTATTTAAACAAGTTGTGTTTTGTGATATAACGCAGTTAATACCTATATTATATAGTTGACGAGAAGTGAAATATGAATTGATGGTGGACCTGTTTGCTCCGAAACCATGAACTAAAACCATTGCAGGACCAGTATCGCCAGCGTATTGGTACCGGATAGAATAGCCTTTCCAATTCCACGTGCTACAACACAAAAGCAAAAAATAATCAACTAAGTATAGTATAGGTAAAAAATCGCATGCCTCTGCAACAAAAGAACTTGCATATTAAAGCACAATCACAGTTTGGTAGAAACTAGACGGACAGTTTCTTCTCTACGCGGATAGTGAAATGCAATAGCAAGTTAGCAACGCATTTTCAATATATTTCCATTTTATACAACACGCTTTCTTTCTTTCCTTCTTTGGTACACCATAAGTCATTAATTTTTGCAAGTAGGTAACTAAGCTACATTGTGTGTTACCCCGGTAATCCAAAAATTATTAACTGTACAAAGTCATTGGAATAACGAAGGGTGGAACACAATTTACAAGTTCAATGATTTAAGGTTTAATGGTTTATAACAAAAACATCATCTGCATAAAGCAGAACACTTGTGAAAGTACGTTGCTGTGAGATCTCAAACTCCAAACGTGCTATATAAATATACAGCACTATTTACAATATCTCTCGTCAATTTTGCTCATGTGTAGAACTTTATGAGTGTTGTTTGATGGCTTTTTTGAAAATTTGAATCGTCGAAATCACACTAAAGCTAAAAGATAGTTAAGCAATCTTAAGTTTTTTTCTTGATAATCAGTTTCTTTTCTAACCCCAATATTATGGCGAAAAATTATCAGAAACTAGTAATAGTAATCAAATTCAGCCAAAAACCAAAACTGTTATTACAAGTTAATATCGCATTAATCGGTATATGGGCATACACAAACACCCCAAACTCAGGCATCATAACCATCTTTAATAATAGTATCATCTCAAACTGCAATTTCAGAGGGTGTTTGGGATTGGAGTGTTTGATGAAACAAACTACTTCTACTTATCTGTTATGTTAAATAAACACTTTCATGAGTAGGTTGGGGCATGCTAAATTCGGACATACTCTTTTGAATAGGTTTAGATTGATACTTTCTAACCAACTATCTATCTTTCAGGTGTATTGGAATTTTTAATACTTATTACAGCAAATTCAAACACTACTTCTTGAACAACTTATCATATAGTGCTTATCTAGAATAAGCAAAACAACCACCAAGGTAGATTAGTGGCCAGGCACCCTCATGTCCTCAAAAGAGGTATGAGGCTCAAACCTCACCAGGTATCTAGGGGGAAGGGTCATAAAAGGTCATGGGTATACCCTAGCTAGACCGCGTACATTTGAGTCAAAGACTCGCCCTCGTGGGTAAGCTCAACAGGAAAACCTCATCCGTCTACCCGTTTATCTAGAATCAATTACACAATCTCAACAATTGATACGAACCCATCCCAGACTAGGTCTTATCAAGCCACTAGGTACATATCTAGGGGAAAGGGTCATAAACGGTAACGGGTATACCCTAGCTAGACCGCGTACATTTGAGTCAAAGACTCGCCCTCGTGGGTAAGCTCAACAGGAATACCTCATCCGTCTACCCGTTTATACGAACCCATCCCATACTAGATCTTATCAAGCCACAAGCTAGGAGCATAACTCACTTCAAAAAGCTAGCTCAAAGGATGAGGGGAAATCTAGACTTTATAAGCCACCAACCAATCACATACTTGGCCGATGTGGGATCGTAACAACATGTTTAATACAATCATCTCAAACACTTAAAAAGTCACTACACTAATACAAATTCATTAAATTCCTAGTCGCCCAACAAAAAAGTCAATGAAATAATACCATGTTTCCACTTTAACTTTGTCACTGGCTGGTTTGACAGCTTCAACTGATGACCCATCAACCAAACAACAAGAAACTGATATTATTCTATTTGGTTTTGAAGTATTCCAAGGAACATGTTTTTTTCTAAGGAATGTTGAACATGGGATTTTGTTGGTGAGTTTATTTAAGGAATGAAGTTTTGGTAATCCAAGTGTTGAAGAGCTTGTGCTAGCCATTGAGATGGAGCACTAGTGCATGTGTTTTGACTCTTTGTTTGTTAGTTTTAGCAGTTAAAGAGTTCAAACAGTTTGGAGCCACACAGACTTTAATGTCAACTAGTTTGCCACGTCATCGTTGTTTATAGAGTAAATTACATAGATAGTCCTTGTGGTTTGTCAAAAATTGTATCTACCGTCCATGACAGTTTTGTTTTGCATTAAGTCTTTAATTTTGCAAAGAATAACATCCAAAATCCCTCACTTAAACTTTTGTTAAAGGAATATATATATATATATATATATATATATATATATATATATATATATATATATATTTATATATATATAGGGTGGCTTTATTTTCAGAACCCTGTTAAGTGCGGGAACTGCGAGAACCCTTCTAAACTAATGAGATTTTTTTTAATATTAAAAATTATTAATAATTCAAAAGGGCATTATAGTAAAATACAATTTTTATAGTCTTTTTGAATTTTCTTAATAAATTCGGATTTAAATATTACAAAATTATTAGTTTTTTTTTTTTTTTCTAGCATGGTTCCAGAATATTACATGTGCATATATGTTTTTTATTAAGAAAAGATGAGGTACATGTATGTTTTTTAAATAATGTAAATTAAAATATGCTTATACTATGTAATTGTTTACACTTTTTCTATCAACCTATCAATATTTTTGTCTAACGATCATTTTTTTTGAAAGNTTTTTTTTTTTTTTTTTTCCTCTAATGGTTCCATAATATTACATATGCATATATGTTTTTTATTAAGAAAAGATGAGGCACATGTATATTTTTTAAATAATGTAAATTAAAATATGCTTATACTATGTAATTGTTTACACTTTTTCTATCAACCTATCAATATTTTTGTCTAACAATTACTTTTTTTTTGAAAGTTTGAAACACAAGTCAAAGAACATAAACATTTATAAAATAGCAAACAAGATTCATAAATTTATATGTTACATTCCATTAAATTACAAATAAAAAAAACACATGAAATAATCGAATCTTTTCAAAAATGGCAAATTATCTTCATGTACAAATATGTTCATGAGCTTCCAGGTCTTCGATTATCATCATCTTCTTCCAAGTCTTCAATTATCATCATCTTCATTAATCTGAAAGAATAATACACATAAACAATTAAACCACAACCAAAACAAATAGAAAACGAAATTTTCAACAATTTACACCAGAAAAAAGGGTACAATTTTTTAGATTCTATATCAACCTTTGAACATATATGCACCATTTTCACTAATTTTAAATTAACCTTAAAACACGTATGCACCATTCTTTAAAACACGTATGCACCATTCCATAAACACGTATGCACCATTTCTTAAAACACGTATGAGAACGTGTATGTTTTCATAACATACTTGTTGTCAAACATAAGTGTTTTGAAACATGCATGTTTAGAACCATAATGTTATGAAGCATACATGTTTTATAATTGTATTGAAACTTTTAGATATGAATGAAGATAGAATAAAGTCATACCAACAGTTAACTACTAATAAACTATTAAACATTAAAAAATCAAAAAACATAAATTTTTAAAAGCAAATATGTTTGATAACACAAGTTTTTTTTAGAACATACATGTTTAGAAGTATTCAAGTTTTAAAAACATACATGTTTTGAACATACATGTTATAAAACATACATTTTTGAACATACATGTTTATAAAACTTCATGTTTTAAAACATATGCACCATTTCACTAATTATAATTAACCTTGAAACACATATGCACACTTTTTATTGATTTATATCAGCTATAAAACACATATGCACCATTTTAATTGATTTTTTGCCAGCAATAAACACGTATGCACCATTCCTTAAAACATGTATGCACCGTACCTTAAAACATGTGTGCACCTTAAAACATGTATGCACCTCAAAACATGTAGAAACCTTTAAAAACTTACCAAGTAAATTACAAGAATTGGCCCCGCGGTATGGAAAAAATAGCACAATACTTTAAACTAAACATGATCAATATACTTTAAACTAAACATGATCAATCATCCTAATACCTATTCCCCGTTCCCAAAACGATAACCCATATGCGCCCTAAAAGTGAAATTTAATTAGATTCACGACCGACCAAATGTTAAAGCAAATCATGCAATTACCAATTACCAGCTAGAGACCATTTATGCAAGTAGTATCGAGGAGGAACTATTTCCATTATTTTCACCAAACCACAAAATCTAATCTTATCATCTAGATCAAAGAAGGCCAAAAGCTACTGAAGAACAGACATGTTACGGTGCTTTTACCCCCATGTACCACTGATGTTATCTGGTGCAGCCACAACCACAGCCCGAGCCACATCTAGACAACGGTGGATTCTGGTAGAAGATTTTTCAGCAACACCACATATCTAAAAAAAAAAAAAAACTCAAATTTGATTCGAATAAAGCCTATACAATAATTAATTCGAAAATTAAAACTAAAATAAAAACTCAAATTCAAACCACTTATAAGAACAATAACCAATTTTCGTGATGTTAAATCAAACCGTTTACTTCAAGATCCAAATTGAAAATAAAAATCTATTTTAAAAAATTATTGTAAAGAAAAGATCAAGATATAATCTATCTAAAGAATGGAGAAAAAAAAAAGATTTACTTACCTAATAGTCTAATACTATTGATGAACCCTAGATCATTTGCAACCAAATCTTCGCCGTTAATCGCGATGGTGATGATGACAGATGGAAGGAGTTGTGGTTGGAGGCTGTCAAAAATGGTGTTTGTACAAGAGATTGAGAGAGAAAGGCTGCTAGGTTTTTTAAGAATGGAAGAGAGATAAAATTATGGAGAAGTTAATACTCCGTAACTTAATATGACGGTTTTAAAGGGATACACTTAAAATCCTTAAAATTTATTATTATTTTTGCAATGACTATCATACCCTTTTCTTTTTTCATCAGATATGACCTTTTTCTATTTATTTACAGATATGCCACATTCATTTTTGACCATTGATTAGTTAATCCAATTGTTTAAAATGGGTTCTCGCAGTTCTCGCACTTAACAGGGTTCTGAAAATAAAGTTACACTATATATATATATATTTTTTTTTTCTTTTTTTTCTTTCTTTCTTTCTTT